>WHPZ01589658.1:4154-30563 GCA_016617965.1 Macrosiphum rosae
TTGATTGTAATATTCTAGATTTCCACATAAAAAATTATTTTTTTATTTTATAAAATTACGTTTGTCGGCGAATTGGAACTTTTTCCATTTTTACCGGAGACCGGTTACCGCGTCGGCGAATCGAGTAGTCGGCAAATTGGGTGTCGGCGAATCGGGCCTGAATCAGAAATAATTGTATCCAAATACCTATGGCATAATATTATAGTCAATAAAAATTCGATGATGTTATCAAAAATTTGGGGGTGCCAAGCACCCCAAGCACCCCCCAAATTGCGCCTATTTAAAAACATTCAGTAAAAATGTCAAATATTTACGGTACTTAATTTGTTTTTTTTTTTTTTATTATTGAACTTTAGCCTGGCAACGTCGGCCATTAGCTGTTTTGTTTTGTTTGTAGGTTGTTTGTAGGTTGTTATTAGGGGGAGGAACGGTTTAAAGCACTTTTTTTGTATATTAGGCAAGGATTTGTTGCTAAAAATCCCGGGTGGTCACCCATCCGGAAACTAGCAACACCGGCCGTTACGTACACTCAGTACGCACTGCGCCACACCAAGCCACAAATAATCTGTTTTGAAGTTACACCAAAAACCAAAATCGATTTTACATAATATTTCCCGTTTTTCCTTAATTTTTTTTTGCTTTGCCCGGCACTTGAAACAAATTACCGTAGGTACATGAAATTTTCACTGAATGTTTATATTAGCATTTTCTGTACACGTACTAATTTAAAAATAATTTTGAATTGTTTTGAGTGGTTTACGGACATTTTCAGTTAACCGTTTTTTTTAGTTTTTTTTCCATAAATGTCAATTAAATGTTATTACTTATTAGTTGGGTCAAAAAGCTTGAAAATTAAATACATGGTATGAATCTTTTTTTTAATCATTTAAAGTTTGAATTTTGTCAAAATACGTAAAAATCTCGAAAATGTGCACAATTTTTGTCTAAAAATGTTTGTTTTTAAATCTAAGGTTTTAAAATGTAATACAAAATTTCTTATATTATGTTTGTCTACATTTATCAAAAAAAAAAAATTGTCTATAAGTAAATCAAATCAAATTTTTACAACATTGGATATTCACTTGATTTCTCAAGTAGCGTTTTTATAATTTTGTTGTAATTCAAAAACGAAAAAATGAAGACACTTGAAATTTATACCATATGTTTATTTTATCAATTCGTATACTTGATACAATTTTCAAAATATTTTGACTCTTTTCGAGCTATTTACGGATATTTTCAATTTTTTTAGTGTTTTTTTCTATACAATTTTATTTGTTGGGTCAAATACTATGAACAATTAATACAAGGCTCCTGATATATTGTTACAATAGTAGTTAAAAAATATTAAAAATATAAAGATTAATTTTTTTTATATGAATTTAAAATTTGTTTTTTGACAACATTTATTGAATTTTAAATTTTAAAAGATGGGTAAGTGGATCACTGTACAGTGGATGTCATTAAATTTTAATTCAATGATATAAAATCATTGTATACAAAAAACGATTCTGAGGGGAGGTTAGTGTATCCACTGATATTTTGTATTATTTTTATATTATATTTATATCGTTATTATGGTTTTAATACAATGAATTAATATTATGAAATTACAACAAAATAACTAATATTAGAGTATATTATTATATTTTATACACAGGATGACGTTTTCAAATGTAGTTTGGCATAAATAAATGAATTTATGCTACTGTTATACCAATGCTTCCTAATAGTAAAATGAATTACTTTAATCAGAATTGTTTTTCGTATACAATCATTTTATGTCATTGAATTCAAATTTAACACTATCGATCACAGTGACCCACTTGTAACCGATTGTACAGCAGTGTGACATCCACTTGCCTTTTTCTTGTACTTTTCATTTCACTAAAGAAGAAAAAAAATCTTAAATATTTAGTATTAACATCTACTGGAACAAAATATGCATGGTAATAGCCAATAGGTATACAATGAGTAGAGTTATTATAATAAAATAATTATAAAATGACTTTCAAATTGTTTTAATATTCCTTATAGGAATAAAAACTATATTACATTTTATATAAATGATATAATTAAATTACTATGTAATCATAGTTAGTTAATATTTTAAAATATTATACCTAAATGATACTATATATTTTATATTACTATTATTTTTATACCATACATATTTTAACAAAATTGACAAATATAATTTTTGTTATGCATGAACTATTCAAATATTGAAATTAGGTGATTAGAATTATATAGAGAATATTGAATTAATTAATAATAAACCAGAGTCCATGGTCACTTAGGTGTGTAGTAATAAAACCAGTTTTTAGTGTGTGTTGTAACTTTTGTAATAATATTGTACAAACACATTATGTATAGTTTTATTTAATAATTTTAACATTTCTATGGCTTCAATTGTTATTATTTGGTTCCATAAAAAGTTAAAACAAAACTTAGTTGCTTCTACTTATTATAATAACTATGTGTTATTAATATTTTTTTCTTATTTCTTTATAATATTATATTTTGATAAAAACTCATTAGATAAACAAACTTTTTAAAAATATAGTGATAATAATGGAATGCGTTTTTATATATTATATTAAAATACCTTTTGATTTTGATTTAAGTGAACATGAATATTCTTGTTTATTTATTTATTATTTGTATGTTAAACATGTTATAAATCCTTTAGTTAATTTAATCACAATATTATTACATACTATTATTGATAACAATATAAATCAATTTATAATAAATTAAATTAAATATTATTTATTTCACAAGTTTCCAAATACATAAAAATATGTTCATCAATCAGTATTAAAAAAAAAAACTAATTATCAAAAATAATGCTTAAAATGGTAAGATTAAGTTCTATTCATCATTGAGTATTCAATTTATTTACTACTTGTCTTATTTTTAGGGTATTTCATTTATGAGGCAGAAAAAAGAAAATGTACCCACTTCAAAATCACCAAATACATTAATAATAAAAAATTTAGATGTAGATATTGAAAAATATGAAAATGAAGCAAAACAAATGCTGGCGAGGATGGAACTTACTTTAAAAGACCTTCGACAATTAAATACAGAATCGGATCCAAATAAGCGTTTTGAGGTAAATTTTTCATCATTTTTACTTTTAGATATTATACCTACACTATACTTTTCTTTAACAGTCTGTTGAACAAGAAGTTAGTAATATAGCACCAGATGCAGCTACATTAATAAGCAAAGGTGATAGTCTTATACTTGCAAGCTATACAGGAGATCCTTCCAGAGTAAGCACTTTGTGCACTTTAATTCAAGATAGACTTAGAGTAATGTGGACTCATATCATGTCAGAAATAGAGGTAACGTTTTAAATAAGTAACATTTAAATTTGTATAGATATTTATTGAATTAATTATTTACAGATTGTAAAACTTCAGACACAAATGTTAAAGAAACAAGTGGAATCCTTTAATAAAATTACTCAAGATATTGAAAACTGGATTAACCATAAGCACAACAATTCAGAGGTAGAATAAAATCAAATGGTTTTTGACTGCATGTGTTGAAAATAATATTAAATTATGATTAATTAATTAAAATATATTTTTAAAATATATGAACATAATACATATTATACATATAAATATATTAATTTTAAGGTATTTGAACGAGAAATTAATATCAAATATGCTAATTTATTAGAAATGGATGAGATAATATCAGATATTGAAGCACTGTGTTGTGATAAAGATGCTGTTAATAAAATGCGACTGAAAATTGTTGAACTAGAAAATAAGTTAAATAAATTAAGTCCCTTGTCTCAACAAGTAATATAATGCAAACCATTTTTTTATATTGTTAACATAATATGTGTGTAAACTAATATATAATATTTTGTAGCAAAATGTCAACGTACCTGTAGAAATTTTATCTCAGATAGACGAGACACGATCAAATTTGGGTTCTTTATTAAAACAATTGAATTTAATACCATTATCAAATAATTCTGTTGCTCTTCAAAATTCTAAGATTGAAGTAAAATATTAAAAATTATTATAAAAAAAAAAACTTTGCTTATATTAAATGTTTTTGTTTTAGGATATTCAAAGTAGAACTGAGCTTTTGAGAAAATCTATTGAAAAGTTAAGTACAAAAAATGCTAATGATGAAATATTTGTGCAACGAAACATTGAAAAAATGCAGGAGACTTGGGAAATGCTGAATAAGTGTGTGATTGAAAGGACTGGGTGGGATATTAAATTTATAATTTTTATTAAATCTTAGCTTAATACTTAAATGTTTTTAAACTTATCTAAATATTATTTATTTTTAGACAACTATCTAGTATACAAACAGAAGTTACCAACTTACAACAAAACGGTAAAGAACTTTCTGAATGGTTAGCAGAAATTGAAAGTGATATGGAAGAAAATAGTTTGTTATTGACATTACAAGAGAAAAAAAATAAGCAACACAATTTAGAAAAAAGAGTGTCATCTAGGCATAGGTAATTTTTAATTTAAAATCAGAATTTTATCATTGATAAATTGTTGACGTCTTCTAGAGTATGTTAAGGCTGTGGTGTAACAATTCCTAGTTAAAAATTAGTGAAAATGTTTTCATTTAACAAGGAATACGTTATAAATCACCAAATTTTAAATTACCGACATTCTGTGGTAAGGGATATTCTGTTTCAATAATTCTGTCTTCCATCCCAATAAACTACATAGCCCTCTCATTTTTTTTTCTCATGTTATATCTTATTAAGTTGTTTTTATTTTTTGGTAGTTATTAAAGTAAAGTAAACTTTTTATTTATTTAACCCGTGCATAGTAAATTGTTGAAAAAAAATCTAATTTTAATTTTTTTTCTAAAGTTTAAGTAGATTGCAATTAATATTATTTTTTTAAAATTATTATTTGATTTATGATTTTTACTATTCCATTTATATTTGTTTCATTTAACAGAACAGTTATAAGTTTTCTAAACTGTTCACGAACATTATGGTCGCATTCAGACAGTTTCCAATCAGAAGTTGAGAGCCTAAGATTAAGATGGCAAGCAGTTTTAAATAAGCTAACAACGCAACGAGAAAGGTATGTGTATTTTTTGTTCTAAATCCATCCCATAATTTTATCCAAGTGGTCAAATGCTGGAAAGAAGGTGTTATTTTTACTCATTTGGCATAAGCCCAATTTTTATAATTATTTTGTCTTGGGACATATTATAAGTATTTTATTTTTGTTGTTTTTTCTGAACTCATTCAGGTACTTGTTAACAACAAAATAGTTATCAGTTTTTTTCAATTTATTAAAATTTTTATTGTTTTTAGGGTGAATGAAATGGAAAAATCAAAGTCTGATTTTTCAAGTGTCATATCTGCAACAAAAGTCACTATTGATCAAACTTTAAATGTGCTTCAAGCTACACAAGCTAATCCTTCAGAAATTGATTCACTAAATTCAAAAAGTTGTTTACTAAAGGTATTTATTTTATTTTTCTTATTAAAGTAATTTTTTTTTAAATTTGATAATTTATGTATTGTAATTTTGTAGTCCAAAGAAATAGAATTATTAACTCGAAGAAAAGAATTAGATTCCATTAATTCAAAGAAATTGAAACAACCAAATGATCTTGAATCAATTAAATCACTACTTGATAAGGTAATTTTTATATACTAAACCAAGTATCAAATTGACGTTGAATTATTTTTTTTAAATAATATTGATTAGAGGTTTTATAAAAACTTCGATATAGGTACTCAGCTTAAGACATTAATAAAACATCAATAAAATTATTATTTATCTTCTCTTTGTAATATTTTATATTTTGAATGGAGCGAGGAATATATTATTTTTAAAAAGGTTTTTTTGTGTGTGATGAGGTTTTTTTTTATGTGCAGTTTCTGGTATAAAATGTTATCTAGTAATATTTGGAAATAAATTGTTTGTCCCAGTTTGTTATTAATAAAATTGATGAAATTTCAATTAATGCTCAATAAATAAATAAGAAAAACGTGGATGACCCACAGTAACTATAAAATAATTAACTTCTTATTAAGCTTTGATGTGCGTTTTGGGAAAGATTTATTATAATAATGAATTATTAAATATAATTATTTCATAAACCGGGAAAGCAGGAAATTTCAAATCGATAAAATAAAATTTTGATTTTTGTTTTTATCCTGATAAATAAAAGATAATTTTTTCAAATATCAACCAGTTTTAAATCTAATAATAAAAAAATTGCTTTGTGTGTATGTTAATAAACAAAATTAAATGATTTTTTTGAATTTTTATAGGTTATATCTGATTTGTCTGAAAATTTAGAATGTTTAAATGGAAAATTAAATGCCTTAAACAGATTTATAAGTCAACTAAAAGAATTAAATAGTTGGGTTATTATAAAAAAATTAGAAGCAGAAGAATTAAACCCAAAACCTATTTCAGAGAGAAAATTAGCAACTGAAAAATTACAAGTATGTTTTTTATTTCTATTTACATTGAGTAAAGTTTGTTTTAGGATTGTTAAATGACTATTGTAACTATTAACAATAATATGTATTATTTTAGTCAAACTTATTAGAACGAAATGCTGAAGTAAAAGATATTTTGGAAAATTTTACAAATATGGAAAAACAATGTGAAGGAATTGGTCAACCTGTATCTGTGGATTTACAAGTAAAACATTACAACTTATTAAGACTACTTTTAGACTAACTTATTAATTAAAAGTATATTAGTTCGTTTGCTGTTATATTGTTAATATTATATTTTAAAATTATTTGATTTAATGATTGATTTTTGTTTTAGGATATAGTTAAAAATCTCAGAGACAATTGGAATTATTTGAAAAATATAAATGAAAGTATTTTGAAAAAACCATCAGTTACATCTATTGAAGTAAAAAAAGGTGATATATTTTTTTTGAACTCTAATTTTTATTTAGATAATAATTTATTTAAAATTAATAATAATAATTTTCATAATCAGTGATGCAACTAAGGAAGAAGCTTGGTAGACTAAACCTTAGTTTTGGTTGTATTGATGACAATTATGTATGAACTTGAGCTTATAAGGTGTCAACTTAAAAAATAAATAAAATAAATAATAATAATTTCAAGTACTATACATTAATACTAACATATGTGCCATATTTTGCATACAATCTAAAAGACAATTATTATTTGATACATTACCGGTCTATTATTTCATAATATAATGGTAATTTGTTGTTGTTTTAGTATTTACTATACTTTTAACCCCTTGAAAAATCGTAGTTGCACTGCAGAGTACAGAAACATTTTTTTTTTTTTATATTTTTAACTATCTATTCTGCACTATTGAAATAATAATAATCCATATGAAAAATTACTAATTAGTTGAAGTTATGTTAAGTCTACTTATTTTTGGCTCTAATTTAAAAAATATATAGTATTGTTTGTACAAATATAGTAGACCATTGAGTATATAATATTGTATAAAAAAACAATGTTCGATATTTTATGCTACACTAAATATTAGTAATATATACTCATTACTCAATAATAGTACCATGTATACATTAATGATTTTTTAGTAGATTTATTTGTATTACAAAATATAGTAGGAATTTACGTATTTTTTTCCTTTATGTACTACCTTTTACTGAGGCAACATGGCTATTTAAGTTGAAATGAGTGCTTGGCGCCAGGCGGTAGCTATTTGTTAACTGTTTACAATTGCGATAATATTAATAGCTTTAATCACAACTATGTTATACAGAGCTTGTTTAATCAGATTTAAAATACATCTTCTAAAAGTATTAAAATATTCAATTAAATTTGATTGCATAAAATTATTAATTTTTTATTTGCATAATCTGTAAATAATAACTAAATAATATAACGGTATAGTGATATTTGATTCGTTGTAACAAATTAGTTGGCAGTGTTGAAATTACACGGGGTAATATAAAAACAATTTAAAATAAAACCTTTTTAAAGTATGCCATTAATGTTATCATCAAGACGAAAGTTTGATACCATTAAAAGTTTTTGCATTCGAGTTAGCATATCAACGAGTAGTGCATATCGTGGAGCTTATAAACACAGTCTATTTTTTTTTTTTAGTTTTTTCATACTGCAAAACTTCTATATTATACAAAAAAATGAGTATTTTCCTAAGTGTAACAACAGCTTGGGTTTTCAAAGGTTGGGTTTAGGCGGATTTGGGTGGCGTGATCATCCCTCCGCGAAGATCGACGACGACACTCCGCGAGAACATAATATTATTTCCGCGTACATGGGTAGTCCATAGAATATCGCGACTAATGATAAATATCGAAGCCAGTCATCTCAGTATTCGGGTCAAATATTTAATGTTATATTATAATATCTTGTACAATATTATTATTAATCGCGGTGTCGGTGACGTCCGTCCGTGACGAAGACGCAGTCGTCGTCGTGTGGGACGTGCGCAGAGATCGATAAAGCGAAGAGTGCGGAAGAAAACTTTGGAATACTAACGCTACCGCCTAGGGGTTTTCGTCCTAACGCCGCGAAGCGCACGTGTAGGAAAGCGTAGTGGTGGTAGTAGGATGAGGACAGTGCGGTAGAAGAAGTAGTAGTAGTAGTAGTAGTAGTAGTAATACCATCGGTTGGTGGGTGGGTAGATGCGTGAGTGCGTGCGTGAGTCTTACCCATTCGTAGCCGCCGGTCGCGCGCTCGCTTTCGCCAAGTCTACTTGTACTTTGCGGAGGGAAAAGTGCCGGCCGGCCAGCCGCGCGCGTACACCACGACTCCACCCACTTGTGTATCAATCGATGAGGGTGGCCGCCGCCGCGCGAGCACACGGACGGGGCACATCTCGCGCGCGCTACTTGTTCCGGTCCATCCGCGCGGCCCGCATCGGCAGGACGTCCCTTACCTCGACCCTTTCCACAGCTACACGGGTGGCGTTCAGCCACGCGGCCGCCGCCAATCACCACCACTTCGTTTACTTATAGGGTTCCGAATTTGTTTTTTTATTTTTTTCACGCGTTTTCTAAATTTTTTTCCTTTCACATAATCGTTTCTGTACAGTTATCAATACGCAATTAAAGGGTCGTTAATCCATGGATCATGTTTCGATCGTAAGTATAGTAATAACATCGCCTAGCTCCCGACGAAACTTTAAGAATTCTTATACGACCCCGTAATGTTCTTATTATAGACATCCACATCAGTGGCGATGGATTTTCGCTCGGTGTAGTTGACGCTGTTTGATTTTTTTAGAATTTTGAGTATTTTTTAAAAAACTTTCCACACCAATGGTTTTACATTAATTACGTAACGTTTTTTTTAATTAAATTATTTTTGTTCCTGTTAAGCCTTTTGGTTTATTTTTTTATTTTTATTGTTGGTTTATTTGTTTATTGTACTTTGAGTATGTATAAATACTAATATACACCCTTTAATTTCGCATTATACAAAAATGTTTCTTTTGTTCATTCTATTTTATGAACAGTTGTCAATTATATTCCAACTACGATTGAAGCAAAACTAACAGAAAACAAAATATGTTTTTAAGGTGCTATATTTTGACCATGTGTTGAATAATGTATTAATGTAAACAAATTATTTATTTTAAAATTTGATTTCATAAATTTAATGCATTTTAGGTTGTTATTTATTATCGATAGTCAAATCAAAATTGTAAGTTTTTTAGGTTCCAGCATAAATTTTTTTTAGATTAGAATCAATCACATTCTTTACAAAATTAAAATAAGTTTAATTTTACGTTTTCACAAGGTTTTAACAATTGATGTTGTTATTTTTAGTTAAACCAAATAATGATATTAAATTTGACTAGTATATAAAATATAAATATAACAATAAAAAGTATAATTAAATTAACTCATTTTTTGAAAATAAATAAATTTCAATTATTTATTAATGTATTGATATGTAATTTTCTTGTTATATATGTGTCAAAATAATTTTACAGCAGAAGAAAATTGGAAGAGTTTAAGAAGGAATGCCCCCGAAACAAATTCTCATTTAAGTTTACGGTCCTTATCTCCAGTCAATTCATCAGATGCACTTCTCAATTTATTAGCTAGTTTTGATAAATCAATTCTTCAGGTATTTATTGGTATATTATAATGTAAATTTTCATAGTTTATTAATTAATATTTGCTGTAGATTTGTGATTGGCTGGCTTTAGAAGAAAATATGTTGCGTCAACAATTAGTTACGGTAGGAGATGTCGACGATATACTTCAACTAATTGATAAACAAAAGGCAAGTTTAAAACAATTAAACAATTTAATTTATGTTTAAAATGTGCAATTAGAATTTGGTTATAGTAATTATAATTAAAAATTGAAATTGTGTTAAATTCCTACAATTAAAATTATTTTTATAGATTTAAACATATAGTGTATTATTTTAGATTTGATCTATTCGTAAATTCCTAAAACAATAGTCTTATAAACCTTGTATGCTATGATGATTAATTAGCACAATCAGAAAATGTTGATAGCAAAGATTTGAATAAATAAATGTTTTCTTAGTATTTACTAAAAGCGAAAAATAATAATAACTAGGGTCCGGATTTTGATGCCCTAATATGGATAAGAAACACAATAAATAAACTACAAAATGAAAAAGTTCCTTAAAAATATTCTATCTTAATGATCTAAATAATTTTAAAAACGCTCATAAAACTGTTACAATTAAAAATTAAAATTATTTATTGGTTTTATATTTAAAAATTATAATTTATAAATGTACATGTTTTGATTGAAATTTACAGATATTAAAAATAATGAAGATGTAGTTTTTACGATTAGTGGAATACTGGAATATATTAATAACAATTAATTGACTCGTAATGTTTCTCTGTTGTTAAAATAAAAGTAAAAAATGCCCCAAAACTTAAAAAAATTAACTAACAAAAAAAAAAAAAAAAACACAAGTTAAAAATGAGTTATATACATTTGTACGTTATTGAAACACATTTTAAACTAGGAAGTCATTGTCTATGATGTACCAAAGAAAGATGAAAATGTCTAAATCTTATCAAGTTAATGTCTTTATATTTTTTTACTTACTTATTCCTTTATAGTTATATTATGCTCATAATTCAACAAACCTTGGTTTTCAAATTATTATTTAAATATAAATTTCTATTATAAACTCAATACATCATGTAATCAATTTTCTAATTTTATTAAAGTGGTAAAAATGATGGATTAGGTTAACAAAAGATTGTTTACTTACATGTGTGTATACACACAGTCACCATGGCAATGCAATGTCTTAATAGTTTCTTGCATATTTCATTCTTAATAAGACAAGTCTGACTGTAATATTTTGTGATAGTTACTATTGTATTTATTTATTTTCAATAATCTATATCATAATATGATATTATATAGTATAATATACCATAGGTACTACTATATTATATTATTATATTTGTTTAAAAATATATTTTAATATTTTACTAATTTTTTTTTACTATTACCTAGATCTTACAAATTTTAGTTTTGAATTGTATATTATTATTTTCGGCTAATACTTTAAATGTTTTAACCAGTAAAAATGAATTAATATAACATAATTTAATATATAATATATTCTTATAAAATATATGTATATACTAATACAGTTTTTATTTTACGTATAGAACGTATTACGGGAGTTGGAACAAAAGAAGCCTCAATTAGATGAACTAGTGCATACTGCTGAAAATCTTAAAGCTGATTCAAATCGACAACAATTACACGGCAAAGGTAATTTATTGGTAATTTTAAATGAATATATTGTATAGAGTCTTTTATGTTATTATTCTGTAGTGACAAAATTGCGTGAACATTGGGATGAAACAAATAATAAAGTAATGCAACGAAAAACTGAATTAAATGCAATGCTGAGTGATAGCCAACGTTATGAAACAAAAAAAATGGAAATTGATACTTGGTTGACTAGAATGGAGAATAGGTTACAGCGAATGAGTTCAGTCGGTAATACAGCAGATGTACTAGATGCACAGCAGAGAGAACAAAAGGTATTAAACAAATATTATGAAATTTAAATACAAAATTACTATTAAATTTTAACCTTATTTATTCATGAATTGTTGTAGTCATTCCATGTTGAGTTACATCAATACAAACACCAGATTGATTTATTTAATCAACTTACTCAAAAATTAATTGCCGTGTATCAAAATGATGATACTTCCAAAATCAAAAAATTAACCGAACAAGTACATCAAAGATTCCAAAACCTTAATACAAAGTAAATTTTGTTATAGACATATGTGATTAAGATTATATTTCATTATTAATTGCAAAATTCCTTTTTAGCATTATTAGTCGAGGAAAAGTATTGCATTCAGCAATAAACTCCTTACAAAATTTAGACAAATCATTTGACAACTTTTTAGGATGGTTGTCTGAAGCAGAATCATCTATGGAAACAATTGAAGCTGAATTTGATAGATGTAATACACTCAAACGTGAAAATACTACAGCAATGAACCAATTGAAGGTACGAAGTTGATTATTATATTTAATGTACTAACATAAATTTAAACAACAGATCTTAAATGATATTTGGTATTTAAATATTATTTAATTAGTAGTTATTTGATTAAAGGTTCTATGCCTATGCCCCTAAAGCTCTCACTATTGTGGCAAAGACACAGTTGAATAAGTAATACTTTCAAATGTATTAAATTGTTATTATTTTAATTCAAATTTGCCATAAACATTCAAGGGTTTAATCATGTGTCGCACATTGTTCACAATTTTACTTGAAATATTTAGGAAAAGGTAAAAATGTATGTGTAAGCTATGTGTAGTAGTTGGCACTAGAAATATAATTTATCGTTTATTACTTATTGATGATATATGCAATGTATTTTATCCATTAAATATAACTTATAAAATGGCGTGTAGTTGTAATGTAACCTAAAGATACTTTTCTTTTATCTATATAAAATTTTTCACATTATTATATCACAGAGTAACTAAATTAATTTTTAATACTTATATATTTATATAAATGTTGGATTATGAAGTAGGTTGTATAAATACTTAAGACTTAATACCATATAACACAATACTAATGGGATATCTAAAAAGTTACTACCTTCCTAATCTATAAACAACAAGTTAGTAACACTTTAATGACATTTCTGAAAAGTACAATTTTATTTCGTCTCAATGGTTAAATTAATAACTGATTAAAAAAAAGTATATTAAATAAGGTATAATATATATTATAAAACTTAGGTTTTCATAAAATAATCAAAATGGGAGTTGCTTGTAAATGATGCAGAGCATACAGATAAGTAACATGGATGCATTAACGAGTGATATAAGAAGGTGGAGAGAAGGAATAACAATGGTCTTAAAATCATTAGTACATTTTGAAAATGAGACATCTAGAGAAGTATAGTAAGTGAAGGGTATGGGGAAAAATGATACAAGTCAATATTCCTAAAATGTTCATCATTGCAGTTTTTTGTAAATAAATTAGGGACTCTGGTCTTTTTTTCCCATTAAGGTAATATTTAAACCTGTATTATATCATTGACTGTGATTATTTTTTAATAACTCGAGTCACGTGTCAATTCGTTATGAAACTAACCAAAAGGTACTATAATTATTTGATTTTTTTCTTTCTTTCGACTATGATCGTTTTTCCCTGTAACCTTTCAAGTGGTTTTATGACTATGTATGTATTTAGATAAAAAATATAATTTAGAGTTTAGACTAATAAGTTTACGAGTAGAGCAAGCGTTTTTTTTTAGTTTTATTATTGGCCGGTAAAAACCTTTGCCCCTCCCGCTCTAGAACACTGAAATGACGTCATTAATAAAATCACGAACATTTGCAAATAATTTTGTAATTAAAAATTTGTATAATGTTCAATTTTTTTAGCAAAGATTTGGAAGATTTTATAGATATATGAAGTTCGTATTCGTACTAAATTATATATTTAAGCCACAAATTAAGATACTAATTCGTAATTTAAACTCAAGAATAATAATTTTAGTTATTTTGCTGTAATTCAAAAAATAATTCGCATTTCGCAGGGACTAGACATTGTTAAGTACCTACAAATGTGAATAATGTATTAATGTATATTATAGTATTGTACTATGCATAATACAATTTTCCAAATATTTAAATTACTTTTAATCTTATTTATACCGCATATGCGCAGTATATCTCAGTGGTGGCCAAACGGGGGATAGAGATCCCCATGATTTTTTTTAATATTTATAATAATATATATATTATATAGTCATATAGGTATAAAAAGTAACCATAAATTATATTTTTAATGGTCAAATAGTGTATGTTAAAAAATCAGCCACGTCCCTCCATGTCCAAATCATTTGAACGCCAATGGTAGGTATAACGGTTCGAGTATTATTATATTTGCGGCTACGGTTTTTTTGTCAACAAAATTTTATGAAAATGTTGCCGTATTGTATATTGTATAACTTGTCTTCTACTTTATACATCACATTCTCTTATCAAATTTCGTGATCTGTCTTTAATAAATATATTAAGCGAATAATATTATTCAATAAGATTATTAATAATGATTTTTTATAAGTATTTTATTCTTATAGATATAGATGTATATATAGTTGTAAAATGTATATTATATACTTATTTTGTTTATATATTATTTGTAGTGACGAGGGGGGACGCTTTTATTTTAAGATTTATTTTTAACTTCGATCTAACATGAAACCCTGTGACTATAGAAATCATCACATACTCAATTTTATATTTAAACACCAGATTTAATTGCATTGAAAACACACAAAAATTGCATAGTAAATTGCACTATAAAAATTCAAGTTATATAAAAAAATTAGGTAAATGTTACTTTTTTGAATTGAAATTAATAATGAGATACATTTCCAAATTATGTTCATTAAAATTAAATCTTATGTTACTTAAAATATGTTTGTACAAAGAAAAACTACGTTCTATGTCTGCACTAGGTATAAATTGTTAATGCGCATTAAAAGATAAATTAAATAAAAATCATTTTCAGTTTGGCGCCCTGGGCAGTCGCCCGGGTCGCCCATAGCTTTCGCCGGCCCTGATTGTAATTAAAACTAATTTTTAAATGGTACACTTAAAATCAAAAAACAACTTTATTCACTACATTTTATATTTAAATGGTTACCATATTATTTAAAATTTAAACTAATATTTCAGTAATTTGCATTCTTATTAAATAATGAATATTGTGCTTAAATTTAGAATATAGTGAATAACTATTGCACTAAATTTTCAAAACCATCATAATAAATGTTTTATGTGAGCGTCATACTTTGATAAAAAAGATGGAATATTTTTTTGACCATCTGGATTTTATTAGATTTAAAATTGATATACAAGCTTGTATCTATATGTCACTATGTCAGTACTGACAATGTCCACGTCAGTGTTATCTTACACTCCCGACTCCTTGTCCCTGTCAATGTCTGTACAAACGATTGCTTTGTAATATTTTTATTGTAGTTGACATTTCTATCTCGAATAACATTCTAAGTTTTGTGTTTTTTTTATACATTTAACGTTGGATACTCATGGTTCTTTTTTTATGAATGGGAAGTTTAATTTTTTGTTAATCCAATGGAAGCTCTATAGGTACGTCTAATACATAAAACACTTTATGGTCAAGTATAATTATATTTTATTTTCAGTATAATAATAAAATAAAATGTTTTGTTGGAAATTGAAGACGAAAATTGTGTCCTATTTGCCAAAATTATTTAAAACTTAAATGTGAGTATCAAGGATAAATAATATGTGTAACATTTATTAAAATTTGATTCAACACGAAGTGAAATGTTAAATTTAATAATAAATCTGCGTAAATACATATTAATGAAATGTTTATTAAATCGTACATAAAGTTAATTTTATATAGATAGTCATAAAACGAAGTATAAGTAAAAATATAGTAATAAATAATAATACTATAATTTATCAATGTGTAACTTATTATAAATAAATTACATGCAATTACATGCCGAAGTGGAATATCTTACTATATCTCCCCCTCACTCGGACCATCGAGTGTTTCAAAAGTGAACATTCACTTTAAAGGGGTAAATAAATATAAGTTATATAGTCAACTTTATTGTTATAAATTACGGTCCTTCAAGTTAAACAAATGTAATTTATTCATTTATCATGTTAATATATTTTTAAATATCATATTTTATGAGTTATTTAATTTTAATTCTTATAGGTTAGGTTTATACATATAATATAAAAATCATTAATTAAGACAATATGGCAACTATTTTTTTTATATCTTTTATTTATAACTTTCAGTGTAAAACTATTATAGTTCGACAATTACTTAATTATGACATTAACGAAAAAAAGGAAAAAAAAAATTGTTTATTATATGAAAATACATCGTATAGGCATGAGTTAGGTCGCAGATACCGTAACCGATTGTAAACGATTTAGTACTGAGGTTAACAATATAATATGTGAAATATTTAGATATTACAATAATTTAATGTGATACATTCACATTAGAAAATTTAAAAATTCGATCTTTATTAAATGTATGTATACAGTATACATCTTATATAATTTATAAAGTATCACTAGGAACTTCGTCGGTATAGATTTTATACATAATATTAAATATAAAACGAACGGAAATTAGACCGTTGGCTTATGTATTAGTTTTATAGTTGTTACCTAGATTATACCATTATCATAATATAATATAGGTGTCATTATAATATATAATGTAAATATAATATTAATATTCTGTGATATATAAATGTTGATATTTGAATAATAAAATAAAGGGATTGCCCCTTATATAAGCAAGCAATTGTAAAATCAATTGAGTATTTGAGTATTGTGTATAGGCTATTATTTATGCAGTGTTATTGTGATCTTGTATTCTTGACTATTCCGTTTGAAGGTACAAAAAAGTAGGTAGTTATTTCCAACACGACTTGTAAAGAATTTAAATCTTAAAACTAAACAATTCTAATTCGTCTAGATAAATCGATTAAATATACACACATCCTTGATCCTTCATTCTTTCTGCGCTGTAGTTGTATTTTTAAGTACATTTCTACGTCTACTGTATTTTATCATTATATTGGCTTATGCATTATTTCATATTTGTATTATATATTTAGATATTCTGTATATTACCATGGATGAAATAAAAAATAAGAATTCTTTTATACTTATATAACCAATATCGTATTATATTTTGGATTGTTTAAGCATTTAAAAGTTTATAACACGTGTGAAATGAAGTGTCTGCTTGTTGTTAGTACACTACCATTGGATCATTTAAATTGTATAAACGCTTATAAATAATTATGGATGTACCTATTGATTTAATATTTCGTTATATTTTGTACATGAACGTATATTTTTGGAACACGAAATAAAAAATATGGGTTGCCATTTAGAAAAAAAAAACCATCAATAAATTTGGTCAAAGTCTACCTACGCTGGTATAATATATAATCACACCGGTCAATGATATATGAAACGATGATCTTCCCTGTTTATTTTTATCTATATATATAGACGAATGGGATATATTATATAAGAACATTATAAAATGATACGCATACGAGTATAGGAGTAACTAATGTCGCCGTCGCAGACGTTATTATATTTCGTATAAAGTCCGGAAGACACAAATCACGTCTCGGAGGTGCTATAAATACAAGAAATCGAACCGCAATCCAAACCGGCGGTGACCGACGACGGCTATTGGTGTTGGTCACCTATGACCGATTGTTGTTGAACGTGGCCCTACGAACGACAATATAATAATATAATAATAACACGCTCGCGAGTACTGAAGGTATATTAGATAGCAGTGGTGCACACCCGCCCGAGTAATACTGCGTGCTTACACGTACATACGCGGGCACGGTAATATACACTCGTATAAACGCTGCGCACGTGACCCGGCACCGCAACAACCTCTCGAGTAAATTGCACGCGCGCCGCCGTACATGCGCCCTCGGCGAAACAAATATTATATAGGTGTATCATCCACTCGCGGTGGCGTCTCGTTCGTTATTACCGCGTCTCTGGTCTCTCACACGCGGTCTGTCTGCGCCGTCGATTGGTGGTCGTCAGCGCCCCGCTACATTGTCTCGCGTCATGTCCGAACCGTTGCGGCGGACGTCCCGTGACGGTGGCTCGTCATCCCGGCAAAAGATCACGTCTGCATTGCAAATGATACGGAAAAACGCTGTGTACCGGTCGATCGCGACACGGTTGGGACACGCGGCTGACGTAACGCCAAAAAAATGGAAAAAGCCATCGCTGACGGTACAACCGTCGGCGTCGTTGTCGCCGTCCACGGCTGATGACGGTGGCTTCGGCGACTGGCGCACAGATGGTCTGCCCGAGCACTCGCACCGCAGGCCGTCACCACCGTGCGCCGTCACCCGTTCGGTATCCGACTACGGTGTGGTGCAGCCGCGGCCGTCAACGCGCAGGCAACACGTCAGCAGCGACACCAAACGCGTGGAAGAAGCGTACCGAAGAGGGTTCTGCGATGGTTCCGTGGCCGACGTGTTCCTTATGCGGCAAACCGGAAGCAGCGTGCGACAGCAGCAGCCGCACCAGACGGCCGCAGCCGCCGGAGGAGGAGGAGGACGTCGGCGACCGCGTCCTAGTTCTATGGATTTCGCTGACGGGCCGCCGTGGACGAGACTTAGTTCGTCGTCCACCGTTCCGGCCGGTCTTGGCTGTGGCGGCCTGTCCGACAAATCGCACGCTACTGCCCCGGTAGTTGTGCAGCACAGATCGTTACCCTCGTCCGCGTCCCGATTCCAGCGGCACCGCCGGCTCTCGCTGCCCGTCTCGTCCCAGGGCGGCGGCGGTGGTAGCGGAGCAGGTTCCTCTTCCGCGGTCGACATGGAATCGCCGTCGGCCACTGTACCCACCAGAGCCGCCGCTATCGCGCTCCACCAGCTCATCGAATGTTACCGGAACGGTTATCGAGTGACCGATCACAAGATCGCTCTAATGTTGGACATACTAGATACGCAACAAAGACTGGCCAAGGTAAAAGTAACAAGTCCTAATGGGATGAAAATTATTTCTCTTTCGTCCCCGGCTGATGAATTTCATGTATGATATTGCCTTGTCGTACGAAAGTTACTGCGTATTATAAATTAAATTATGTTTATGTATATATTTTGCCCCGCAGGGTCTATATATGATTTCTTAAAAAAACATAATTTCAGGATCAGGTTATAGGTTACCTACTAGTAAGTAGCAGTCTATATAATTGAGTATTTCAATTTCCTGCAGATTTATATATTTATGCGTCCACACGTTGAGCGCAATTGTTGTAGAGGTTGGTTCAATGCGTGGTCTTAAAAAATTACAAAGGGTGCTAGACTTTATTGTTTATATATAACATATTATACAGAGTTAGTTTCTTTTGCGCAGAGTTTTTGAATATTTGCAATGGTTTTTTTTTTCTCGATTTTATCTCAAATTGAAAATAGGAACGGATAAAAATATTAAATTTCAAACCCAATAAAACGTTTACTCTGAAAGTATATATAGTATATATACATATAATATAAGTAGTAGGTACATTCGACTTATGCTCTACTTCCAAATCATTCGCCCTTCTAGGTTAGATTTGCATAATACATATCGTTTGGCCGCCTGGTCTGAAAGCATTTTCACGTTTCGTCGGGAAATCATGTCAGGGAAACATACATATATATATAAATTATGCTGTAAAAAAACTATTTCCTTTTTTCTTATACCTGTTCCAATGAAATATTTAGTCTATCTAGTTGTTTTTCTCAACTTCAAGCCCTTACGCGGAGTTTGATACTTATTTTTTAAAGATGACAAAACTTTGCCGATTTATAGCGTCCATTATTCATTATGTTTTGTATACCTAGTTGATTCCGATACCGGTGATCCCCTCGACAACAAAATAAAATAAATAATCATTAAATCCTATTTGATTAATTGCTATAAAAAAAAAAAAAAAAATTATTTATTTATATTATTTGAAATAATGGTAATTAGTTTTAGTTTTAACATTAGCCTTTCTACGGAGCGTTCAGATTTATATATGATATATATACTATATAGGTATTCTATATTATGTGTTTGAATAAAAAAAATTAAGCTTGTATAATTATTTATATTCATCGATTTGTCACCATAAGTTATTAGTTATTAGTGTTATTACTTATTAGGTACTTACCTAATTATTAAGGTAACATAGTAGAAGGTAACGTAGTGATTGGATACATTTCTTAATTTATTCACATAAATCTGTTTTAAACCATAAATAACCTAAGGGTTATCTTTTTTATTACAAAAAGGTATGTAGGTACATTAAAATACATATGTTTTAGATTCATCATAGGTAATATGTATTCAGTATTATACTGCATCTATCTTTCATTGGAACTGTATATTTTCGATTTTGCAACAAAAAATAAGAAAGTTTTTTCTGTAATAAAAAACTTATACTTCAAACATATTCGTTACATTTTAGTAAAATGCTAAAAAAAATTCTATTTAGTTATGAAATATATTATTCTGTCTTGAAACGTTACAAAAAATATTTTGAACACCACCATAATATTGTCAAATCTGATTGAAATCCTCTTGTTATATTTGACTTAGATATAGGAATCAAAATGATTGATACACGGGATATCACGGGATTATCGTGATTGATTATTTTGTTATTGTTATATTATACGAGTGTAAGCCTGCAAGTTATACGTGTTTCGTTCTTAATAATAATAATAATAATAATAATAGGTCCTATATATGTGCATTAAGTATATATTATGTAAATAGTTTTAGTATTCCAAAATGCTTATTATAGTTTCCGACATACAAAATTTGTCTTATCATCAATTGGAATATTCATTAATACTTGACACGGTTTTTCATTGAGTGGGTTAAATATGATATTTATTATTATTTTCATCTCTCTCACTATATAGGTATATTTGGGTGTAAATTAAAAATTATTCGTAGGTCAATAAAAGTATAATTCTCAAAGTAAAACATTTCAGCATTGACTTAATATCTGTTGAAGTGCTTCGGAAGTGTATAGTCCACATACATATAATACTAAAGTCTATAGTATATACTATACGGTGCATAGGGGAAAATATACGAGCCCAATTCTATAAAACAATGCACTTTGAGCTTGTGTTCGCTTGTCTCTGCGTTTTTCTATAATTGTACGCTGAATTTTTTTTTAATCAATGCCAGAAGCGAACAAGAGGTCTCTCAACAAGAGCATCTGACCTCATTGTTTTAAACTCCCGTATTAAACGTTCTTTTTTTACATACAATGAACGGGATTTTACGGTGTTTCATTATAAAAGGTTGTGTTTGCAAGATAAGCTTTATTATAATTTTGGTGTTTAGCACATCTGTGAATACTCTTTCAGTTATTTCTTTAATTTTTTTTTCTATAATCTATAATAATTCAACTCTTTTCTATTGAGATATCTGAGATAAGTGGTTGAAAAAAATCAATTAATTTCAGAACATTGCACCCAAAATAACACATTTTATTGTATGATGAATTTGGATTCATACCCTTTTTAGTATTTTGGGTACAGACTACCGAAGTACATCTGAAGTCGGATATTGGGTGCGTTTTTAAAGCATGTGGGGTATTATTTTATATTAAAATTGTTGTACTAATTTGATAATTTGACTGTTTTTGCTGTTATTTTCAAAATTGATATATTCTTTCTATGCTATCTTATTTCTGTGTTACATTATATACAAATACCGTCATTCATATCTTTGATATTTACTATTTAGTGTCATGTTTTTATCAATACTGGTTTTTCTATAATATTTTGATTTATGGTTCTATTGGGATATATTTCCATTATTTCCAGATACTATTTAGCATTAACAAATCGGGTTGATTTGTGTGCAAATCCCTAATTTACTTTCATATTTGTATTTCTCTAATGGAATCTTTATTAATGGTATTAAATATAATATATAGGTAGTGCTATGTGATTATAAATAGATAATTGTATTAGTTTGTCATTTGGTAAATATTATATAGTTTATAAAAATGTACTGTTAGTAATTCAGTTTTTAAAAGTTCTTATTGTAACTAGTAAGAAACAATACTATGAGTTTTTTAATTACCTATGTAAACTGTTCTGTAGAAAATTGCAATGCTTAACTCTTATGAGTTATGACCAATTGGTTTTGAAAAATTATTTGAATTTAATTTATTATATATAATAATAGTTTATTGGCCATATGTAGTTGTATTACAGTAGTTTAAACAAAATTGTCGAGTATAATGGCCCAACTCACCACTGAGGAAAACCTCTTATTGGTGAAATTGGAGTACTAATTTCTTAAGTAATTAAAATAGTTTAAACATTAAAAATTAAGAATAATAATGAAAACATAAAAAGACAAAGTATAAAAATTAATATGAAAGACAAAAATAAAGAAAATATATATATAAATAAAAAAATCTATGGTTGTTATTATAATTTAACTAAACTTAATAATGTTTGTCCTACATTTAAGTAACGAGTTAGTAGTTATTAAAGTAAATATTAATAATCTAATGTGAATATATACCAACTATTGGGTATTAACATGAAAATACATTTTATATAAATTACGAGATAAATTAGTAATAAATCGGGGTTCGTTATTCAAGTTCAAAGTTATTTTGATTGCAAATGATAGGTCTTCGTTAGGTTTTGTTAGTATAGCCTTATTGAATTTCTAATATAAATATATAATTTAATATACCTATATCTATATTATATTTAATTTTTAAATAATATATATATATATATATATATATATGTCTTAATGTGAAATAAATTCAACTTATCGATAATGATGCAAATAGTTTATTGAATCGATATTGCAACTCTTAAACCTATAATAATTTGTTTTATCGAGATTATTCTATTAATAATTTATTTGTTTAAAAGCGGTAATATAGTATGTAGGTACCTATCGAAGGTAAAACCAAACAGACATACCTGTAATCTGTATAATGACGATTATTGCAAACGAACGTCAACAGTACGAGGTTAAATACTTTCCAGCTAAGTTTGAGAAGTAATTTCATTATTTTTATATACTTTTTGCAAACCAATTATAAATGTAGGTAATTTTTATTTTAATTAACATTTTTAACTCGTCTACATGATTTTATTACACTTAACTCAATTTGAGTCCAGTCTCACACAAAATCTATATGTGACGAAGCCAACGTGGAAAAAATATAACGTAAACTTTGCATACCTAGTACCTACCTACCTACCTACCCACCAAAAATAAAATCTTTGAGGTTTTTTTGTTTTATTGCTCTGCTTATGATACGTACTATACGGTCTACGATTTATATTATATTATATTATTCTCGTTTTTTTTTTCGCTGTTGGCACAAAGAATATTTTGATGTTAACACAAATTTCATAATTTAACATGTCGTATGTGTTTGTTCATTGTTGGACATAAAACTACAAATAAAAATAATGAAAAATTACTGGCATACATAACAAGAGAAAATGTTTGCATAGAAGGATTTGCGAGGAACCTTATGGTCTTGTATTATGGCTCTCATGAGAATACTATACTATAGCTGTAGCAGCAACGACGCGTTAAAATTTAATTAGACCTATTTTGTGGCTTGTTTCCTTTACCACCCGCTAGTTTATATTTTCTGCGTGATCGACATAATAAATTGATGTTTATTCGATTGGCTTCGCGATCCGTGTAAAAAATTAAAACGTTCATATCTGAAAACAACTTATATCCCACTATTACTTGTAAAATATCTTCCCTCGGGTATATATATGGTACGACAACAATTTTAATGAAGATGAGGAATTTAACAGATGCATTGCTCTTTCTCTCATAACGCAATCATTACAGTCTATAATCCAATTACATAATGCATTCTCAATTAACTGTAGTTTATATTATTTACACTTTATCCGCCAGATGTTATATCCCATTAATATTAAATTAGAAAATCATCCGATGCACAAATCATTTAGATGATCTATAAGCCTACGTAGGCTCATACGCTCATACATATTTCACTTATGGTTTGTTTGTAGATACCGTTTGCTGCAGTAAGGCAGATATTTAAAAAATTATCTTATGACAAATAACGAACAGAAAACATGTTATTTATTTTATATAAAACCAACTCATTTATTTTATCAACAGGAATTACAGCAAGAAATGGAAACAAAAAGTCAATCATTAAACTCGCTTGATACTAGTGGAAGAAAACTTCTAGGAAGTCTGTCGTCGCAGGAAGATGCGGTAATGCTTCAAAGACGGTTGGAAGAAATGAATCAGCGTTGGAACCAATTGAAAAATCGTTCTGTGACTATTAGGTACCTATTAACATTTATAATATTTTAATAATGGCTTAAGATGCCGAGGGTCTTTAAATATAATATATATATTATCTATATACAGTAGTTGTAATATTTCGATGTTTTAAATTTAAAAAAAAAAAAACTATAAATAACTGTGAATTATGTAGTGTATATTTTACAATATACATATTACTTTGTAGTTTGTAGTTAAAAAGTGCAATAATATATTTAACCTTTAAAAATAATACATTTTGAACTGTATAATATGTATGCCTTTTTTGGGTAGGGGTAATTGGAACCTGTCATTTTACTTGTGCCCCGAGGGATATGTACACCCTGTTAACTTTCATTTATATTATATGATTGTAATTTATAATTCCCAAGAAGCTCATATAGCACTGAACCTGTGATATTGAAGCAATCCCGTTGGACTTTGATCATATTTAGTTTCCCCCTTTTAATACGTGACGCGTCAGGAGTAGTGTGACCTTTTGAATGATTTATTCGCGTTATGGGTACTAAGTTAAGCTCATAAAATTATCAACGTTTGCAATTGGTTTTTGTTAGAAATTTTTGGTTGGTAATAAAACTCCGATAGTAATTTTAAAGAGTATTTTTTTTAATCTTTTTTTTCATAAAGGTAATCTGAATTTCTTGTATATACCATATACGTATAGATATAATATACTATATAGGTATATATTATGAATACACTCTATGACCCTCGCTTGTTAAAATATATTATTTAAACACGCTTATACGCGTTTAAGGATATTTTTAAAATTTAATTTATAATAATTCATATATTATAATTTCATACATCTTTATTTTAGAAATCGATTAGAGAATAATACGGAACATTGGAATACTCTCTTACTATCCCTGAGAGAGCTAGTCGAATGGGTAATTAAAAAGGACACAGAAATTTCAAGTTTTGGTCCTTTAGGCAACGATTTGGTGACGCTACAAAAGCAACAGGTAACCTACAATTAAATCACATTTTGTTTTAGAACAAAATATAATACATCTATGTATTACCTGTATATAATAAAAATTGAATGTGTTATAGGATGATCATAGAGGGTTCCGTAGGCAATTGGAAGAGAAGAGGCCAGTTATTGATTCTAACCTACGTAGCGGTCGCCAATACATTAACAATGAATCCCAAATTGCATCTGCCGTAAAAAATGATGGTAAGAATACAATTTTATAAATAATATTACCTTAAAATAAAATATCTAAGTAAGAAAAACTAAGGATATCGCTATATGCTTTAGGGGTGTAATGTACCCCGTCATTGAGTAACCACTTTAAATAAGTGTTAAATTTGAATTCAATGATAAATCATAGTACTTACATAAAAAACGATTGTAAGAGTTCAGATGGTCTGTTTGTCAGCTTACACTTAAACCTTGTATTCAATTATTAAAGCTCAAAACAAAAATGTTATCATAAATAAATCGAAAAAAACATTTAAAAAAATAGAAAATTTCAATATCTATAAATAAAAAGTAACAATATCTAATATAAAGAGTAACAAAATAAAATGGATTTTAGATCCTAAAGAATGTTATTGATTTTACAATGATTTTTTTTCTGTCAGTCATCAACTTTTGGGGCAGTACAATTAATGCTCCAATCTTCTACTTCAAAATCTTTACTAATTCGAAAGAGAATCTAGAATTGGTGCATTAGAGATATAAAAAAGGCGGGCAAGTGGGTGTCGCTCTGCTGTACAGTAGGTTACAAGTGGATCACTGTATAATGGATGATATATTAAATTTGAATTCAACGATATAATATCATTGTATAAGAAAAACGATTCTGAGCGGAGACGATATGTCAGTCTAGGTATAAGACATATTATATACATATCTATGGTACTAAACCAAAATATGACCTATAATAGGTACCTATAATAAATTCCAAATTAATCATATCACAATATCCAATAGGTACTTATAACGCGTTATACATCAACAAAAACCGTGATACTCTCATA
>WHPZ01589659.1:0-71281 GCA_016617965.1 Macrosiphum rosae
GAAAAATATTGTGGTTCATTAACTGCTTTTAGAATTTTGAAGTCTTTTCTTAAGGGTTTTTTGAGTCATAAAATTAAACTACCGACTAAATTTCTTACTCATAGTTACAAATGAAGATCTTTAACTTACAATTGGTCCGGTTCGATTCGGACGATATGGGGGGGCTGGTGATTAATATCTAGGGCTTCATATTTCTCAGTTAGGACTAACTTACAAATTCTGAAAACCAACTTACAAATACTTACAAATGAAGATCTTTAACTTACAATTGGTCCGGTTCGATTCGGACGATATGGGGGGGCCAACTTCACACACGTCCTCGACGGTTAGGACGGTATATTATTTTTATTTTCCGGGCGCGTGGGCGATAAAAGACACACAACATAATGTTGTAGGTACCTATATAATTGCCGCGGCGCTGAGTATATAATATTAATATTGTACACAGTGCTGCAGTGAGCATCACATATTATTATATTATTTGTATCGAATCGAATGCCGCGTATAGTGCTCGATGCTCTGCAGCTAACGCGACGTTAGGTAGAGGTACCTATTGTACCTATATAATAATAATATAGTAGCGTATTGTATTGTAGTCGTCGTCGTCGCGACTATTGTGTGTTGGCAGCGAGTAGTATAGTGTATTTCTGTTGTTTTTGCTCTCCGTCAATTTGCTTTGAAACCGAATATTCGGTGTGTGCACACAAAGGGATAACCCTGGACGCCGTCGAGAGGGGGTGGGGAAAAGTGGAAAAAAAAGAACATACACACGCATAAATCGATGTTATATTTGTTCAGGACGGCTCTTTACGACGACGTCCGGTAGTTGTTTAATTTGTTAACATGTTTGTCTTGGCTCCGACTCGTATGCACACACACACACACACACACACACACACACAAACGCTCGCAAACACACGATATTTTACCTACAACTATAACATACACGCTCTTTGTCGAAAAATCGAAATAAAATATAATAAACCACCCACGACCCACACACGAACACGAGCGGGCCGCAGCCCACCTATGCGACGTTTTCGTCGTGGGTACGTCAAATGGCGGCAGCTGTCTGTGAAATGACGCGACGTCGTGAGAGCTCCGTGGCATTATCCTCGTCGAGTTTTAAATTTCAAAAAAAAAATTTCTAGTCGATCCGTTGTACTGTTATACATATTGGACCGATTTCTTTACGGAAAATTGCAGTCGTGGTCGTTTGTAGCGAAAGCTGTACAATAATAGACATGCCATTGGCGTTGATAATTAAAAATATAATATAACTGTTAATCATAATATTATGTCTCGTCCAACAGCAGTGACCGCATCAATGGGCGAACACCCCCGAAGGACCCATGCATTTGCCGTTTACTCCTACATCACTTATCTATTATCACTTAACCTAGTTTCTATTTTGCCACATCGGCTAAAACTCACTGACCGAGACTCGATGTTCAATTTTGTTACACACCACATAATAATATATAACCTACCTAAATCATTTAAGCAAATTGAACGTTTTTACTCAACCTGGTTAATATAGTTTTAATATTAATAATGTTTGTGTTTATATATTATGTGCATATGATATACAACACAAGTGACAAGACTTTTAAGTTTACTGGAGACAGTC
Organism: Macrosiphum rosae; assembly: GCA_016617965.1. Classification (NCBI taxonomy): domain Eukaryota; kingdom Metazoa; phylum Arthropoda; class Insecta; order Hemiptera; family Aphididae; genus Macrosiphum; species Macrosiphum rosae. The sequence goes on from WHPZ01589659.1 coordinate 1,631, forward strand.
CAACACCCACCTCGCCCCCCCCTGATGACTCCTTCCCCCATCACTACACGTTGATTGGAACTCGGAAAAGCTCGTGGCGTCTGGGTTCGGGCGCCGAGATGGTTAGTGGCGCCTTACCATGCGCTAGCTTTCGTCAAACGTCTTGGACGTCGATCCGTATATTATGCTTTATTAATATTATATAACATTATTATATGGATTCATTGAAACGACAAAATATTATAATAGTCTGTCAGCGTCCGATGAAAATTCGAGTTTCCGCGTCAGTAGTTTTCTTATAGCCGGGCACGCATAATAATTATCTACAAAGGACCACGTCGTCTTGTGTGCAATTCTCGACGATTTTCCCGACGTTTACTAATAATCACACGCGTCCCTGATTGACGCAATTTGACGCGAGTCCTGAGAACAGATTAAATATTTGACGCGATAAAGCCGGTATGTTCGATCGATACGGTAAAATGCGTCGTACAGTCTACTTATACTGCAGAAGTTGCAGTCAATTAATTATAATCAAAAGTCTAAAACTGTACAACATTGCAGGGGGATAGCATGATAATATGTGAAAATATTTTTTGATTGATCTTTGGCCAATCGAGTTTTGTGACAACAAATCAAAATCTTGTGACGTTTTACTGACTCTCCTGAAATTGAAACCTCAGAAATTGAGATCAAGAATATGTAACCCCGTGAAAAATATAATCACGGGAATAATAAGCCTATAGTAAAAATTATGTGCCCCTAGCACATATATTGTTATATTATGACAGTCTATATGTATGATTTAAAAACAAACAAAATTCGTTCAGTCACACCTAATGAATTCGTATTGAAATGTCAATAATATTATACAAATAAAAAACAAATGCCTAGTAAATTTTTTAAATCCATTATAATATGTCAGTGGTTATTTTATTAATATCTGATCGACATCACTAACATACCGTCTCCACTCCGAATTGTTTTTATCGTAGGTATATACAATTATTTATCATAGAATTAAAATTAAAAATTGAAAACCAAAAATTCCCAATATATTTCAATAGGTGTTTTTCAATATTTATTTAAGTTGTAATTTAAAAACATAATTTGCGGCATTGTGGGGACTTAAACATTGTATGTATATTATATATTTTATTTTATAATGTATGAGCAATGACATGAAAATATTTGAAAAGAGAACCAAAAATTAATTAATTTTTGCTCATATGATTTTTTGTACATTAATTTTAATTTGTTAACAATAAATATTATTATTATTATTTGAATTAATTTTAAGCTTTGGCCTTTTACCTATTTATACCATGAACCGATTCTCACTGAAAATATAAATTTAACATCTAAACATCTTAACATCTAAACCTAATTTCGCAAAATTAAATATGGGTATGAGTTTTTTTTTTGGGGTGGTGGGGGGATTATTTTTTAGCGGTATCAATTAAATATATATTATCAAGTGTGAAAATAAGAAAATAATTTGTTGAAGCTATAGCTTATATATTATTACCTCTGATTTAAGGTATAGAATATTAAAGATCTGATCAAACTTTTGTATTCAATACACTTACTTGTACACCATATTACTTAGTTAGGTAATCATTATATTTCAACTAAATACCTCCTGAGTTTTTAATAACTGTCATTAATATGTAAACCGTTTTACAACTCGTGATTTTCTATGATCTCATACGGGAATATAATTATATGATTTAAATTTTTCAACGAGTAAAATGTGAATTTTACATTATAAAAGAGCAATTTCATTAGTTATTGATGTCCATAACGAGACAAAACTATTGTGGACAAATGGGTAGTGATGATTTATGAAACATTACATGACAAAAAGGGAATATCGAAAAACGCGTTTTGTCCATTAATTCGATTTACGGAAATACAATAGAATCGAAGAGCAAGAAAACTGTATAATTGGATAAAAATGTTACATGTTCCTAAAAAATACTCGACCGTCAGGATAGGGTTAAATGTTTATTATACACCTATACAGATGGCTTATTGTGCATTGGTTTATTGTAAACGGAGTGTTGAATGAATTCGGAAGAATCGACTTAATGGTACAGCCGTATTATATAATATGGGTAGGTACAGGTGTATTTGTAACTTTTTCAAATCCATAAAAAGAAGAATCCGTAATCATTGGGTATAAAGTGATCGATTGTGAACATTGAGGTGTAAACAACGATGAGTCATTTGATTATATTTTATTTGTTTGTATACATGTTTCGGAGTGTTTCGAAAAATAACGTTATAATAATAATAATAATAATAATAATATGTAATTACATCATCATTGCTTATTTAACGGTACAAAACAATTTAAAATCAATGATTTTAAAGTTTTGAAGGGGTTGCTCAAAATCAAACAAAAATAAGATGGAATACAATATAATTTAAAATATAAAAATGCTGTTAATATTGTTTTTATTATTGTTACCTGTAAGGGCTTTGACGGCCGTGGTTATTATAGTCACTTTTGAAATTAAATACAACATAATATGCTGATATTCTCTGTTTTATCAATTAATATTGTATTTGATATTACGCATGCGTAAAGATACCTATTATAATATTATTACACGAAATATGATGCAAAAACAACTCTTAGTCGCACTATCTTTTTAAATTCTGAGCAGAGCGGTTTGTTTTTCATCATTCGTCTTACACTATTTGAATTGTTAGACAATCGTTAGACATTGTCAAATCAATTGTAATTTAAACCGTGTACCTCTGTAGAGTATAGACAACTGAAGCGCCAACGAGATAAAACATTGACGAATTAGTGACTTAGACGCTAGATCAAAAAGTTTACTACTCACTGTTACAATTTAAAATACGGAAGGACTAAGTCCATATATTGATTTAGTATAATTCTATTATGACATAAACAAAATTGATCGCATTCAAGATCACTATGTTACGCATCGATAAAGGTCAGTGTAATAAATCATGAATAATATACAATACATATATTATGTATAATAATACATTGGATATACCTAAGTCGTGGTTGTAGGTATACTTGGTAATCGGATTTTAAAAAGGTCCAACTATTCAACTAGGTAGTTAAAACAATGACCATTATATTTCTGAATATACAAATTGACTATTGGCACCGCAGCCACCTAAATATACAATAATGTTACAGAATTAAAAATACAACTTTTATTTCAAATTGTATTTACCTTTATTTTTGTATAATTGAGTTTTATAACTATTTAATTTTGTAATTAAATTACTTATATATACTTATATCAAATATTTGAGTATAAAAATATATTTTCAAGATTTATTTTTATTAATTTAAATTAATGTATGATGAATACATATTAAATAATTACACATGGAAAAAGTGATTGTACTTTTCTTATTTACATATAAATACAATAAAATACAAAATAAAAAATATAATTCATGTTTTAAGGTAAATGAATAAATTAATTGAATATAAAATATACTGTATAATATGTCTACAACTAACTACAATGGAAAAAATATACTTTAAAACACACCCTAAGGCCTAAAGGTAAACTTTTTAAATTTTATCTTAGATTAGCTAAGGATTTTTTTCACACATCATTACAACCATATAATATATAAAATGTTTTATAGGCTTAGGTCAAAGTACCACATTATAAAAACATGCGATTTATGATTATTCAGATGGTACCTGCAGTATCGTCAAAAAACGACGATGGGAATATTTAGTTATTTTATTATCGTCATCTCTGATAATGATTTAATTTTACTCTCGTCTAGCTTGCAGAAGATGAAATGTATTATCAAAATAAAATGAAATCTTCGGTTTAAAAAATAAGCATTAAAAAGTCCGTTAATCGACGATAGGTATGATAAACGAGTATAAAAACTGTGCTACTTTTTATAGTTATGTTTACATTTTATTATTTCAAAAACGATCGTTAATTATTAATAATGGTCTTGGAAATAAGTACTATCGTATGTAAAAAATGTATCAAACGTACCTATAGGTAGGTACCTAATTAAATGAAAGTATACGATGATAATATATATATACCTACCTACCTTCACATATTATACATTGAACTGCAACTGTTGTCCGCACACGAACTAATATCAATGTTTGTGACTCGATCGCCACTTGCAGGAAGATTAAGAAAAACGCGAATGGAACAACATAATTAAGTACGATAAAAATATGTATACCAGGTATATGTTATTATAAGTGGCTACCATACATTATAGGTGCCTCCTAATCATGATTCATGCGAGAAAAAGTTTTAAAAAAAAAAATTCAACGTTCACTTTCCAACAGTGTAGTTACCGTACTTTGTATAGGTATAATTTATATACATAATAATGTATTATGTTTACGCGAGTGGTTTTTAAACAAACCACCGTGATTAACACAATTGAATTATTTCGCAAAATGTTTGATAAAAATAATGGCATCCATTCATTTTTGTTTTAATCGCGAAACAAAATAGTGACTATAAAATGTGCACACATAATTATACACGAAAAACAACTATTAAATTCATTACATTTGTTCACAAAATTAATTGCATTTTCAGCAGCTTATTATTATTCTAGATCCAACAAGGCAACAACATTGCATGTTCGTACATTATAGGTAGGTACATAATATTATTATCTTAATTTAAAATTTTAAATATTATGTTATTTTCTGTTATTAAAATGGTTGTGTTGGTTAATACCTACTTACAAAATACCTTACACAAATGCGGTTACTTTAAATTCAAGTTTAATTTTTAAGAATTTAAAAAAATTATTTTGTCAACGTACCTATACCTATACAATATTATAAATTAACATAAAACAGTGTCAAACGTTTTAATTTATAATAATATGTAGTATGGGTGGTTATACTCATTTAATTCTATTTAAGTACCTATTTTGCGTTATCCATGTTATATCCAAAGTAAATACAAATTAAACAATATATTTTATTTTTTTATTTTATATACATTACATCAAAATTATTAAAATGGAATAATGCATACAAATAGTTAATCCTTTAAAGCTAAGCTTGTTAAATTCTTAAACCATTACACAGGTACATATATATTAATCAGTGATGATAAGAAACTAAAATTTGAGTTCACCCAACAATCAGTTTACAATAGATTTTTTTATATTTATTATAAATTTAGAATTTTCACAAACGGTTTGATACACCTGTATATTTTTTAAATGCATTGGCATTTCATTAAAATTTAAAGGATCGAAATAATCAAGAAAATGACTTGGATATCGTAAGCTGTTTTCACGCTTATTGACATAATAAAATTGTACAGTAATCCGACTGATAAAATGTACTTTTTAGTTGATGGGTATATGGCTGAAATAAATCGCCGACCAATCCATAAACGATTACGTTTGTATATAATATTAAAACGAATTGTGAAAAGTATTGGCAATAATATTCTAAAATGTAGTGACTGCACCCCCTGCAGGAATTAATATTTGATTTCAATTTATTATAAGGATATAATTACGATAAGCGTATACCTTTAAGCATCAAAATCATATTCATGACAAAACAGTAATAATATTTTATATTTGTTTTTACTCTCCAAATCGATATACATACTATTAATATCATATATTTTGATTAAATAATTCGCGTACTGAAGCAGTCTGCAGCATCAATTCGCGATTACACGAAATAAAGGAAAATATATAATAATAAATTGTCGAATGAAATCCCTTTATCACGAATGCCAACAGCGTACCACAGTAAATACCATTGAATATTAATATTTTGGAATGAAGATATTATACTCAAAGTTCTTTGGTTTAAATGGTTTAATCGGTTTTGTGTGATCTCACAGGTAGGTATAATATAATAATAATAATAATTATTATTATTACGATCAAACCCCGAGTATAGTAAATCGACTTAACCCCCCTACAAATTAAATCCTTTTGAGTAAATATATATATTATAATTTGCATACGTTGTCGGCATGTTAATATTATTACGATACGATTTGTATATAATAATCGATCGCGAAGACTACTAAAATAAACGTTATCGATGTGTATTATTTAGATGAACCGAATATTATGTACCCCTAGGAAAATGGGTTTTGAACAACAATGATAACACGTAGGTATAAAGTATTAACATCAGAGACGCTTATTAGCACGCAAATTTTTTATTAAATTATACTATAATCGCATTCTACCGTGAACAACAATTAGTGTTATGTGAACCGTTTTAAACATAAGTTTTTGTAGACGATGTTAAGGATTTATATAACTGACAGTTGATAAGGAAATCATATTGTATTCAAACAATTAAAAATCGTACACGGTATACTTACGGTATATTATTATGATATAGAAGACGCCCCCTCGTCTGTCATAATATTCTTTTGCGTTTTGATGTCTAAATTATTTGCTAATTAATTTACACAAATTATTATTCCACAGCAGTCTAATAATAATAATAATAATAATATTATAATGAGGCGATGTACCTTCACAATATTTGGCACTTTAACGTCTTTGCTTTGGCGTCTTGCAACACGACCCTCCAAAGATTTTTGAGTAGGTACGCGTGTCCGTACATACCGATGGGGTATTTTTATTTGTGTACATTTTTTTTTTTAATTATGCACAAAGCAAGTTAAATATTTTAATTTTCAAAACGTACTAATTGAAAAAGAAAAAAATCGTCGGCCATAATAATATTATACTCCTGCAAATATTGGTTGGTATATATATATATATAATATAATGAAGCGAGATAAAATGGTAAGTAAAATTATTATTTGACGATAAGACTTCCGGAAAGTTATTAAAAATATTAAATTAGTTTTTATTTTACAAAAGCCTAAAATTTAAAGTCACAATATTATTATTATTATTATTATTATTATTATTATTATTATGTATATAGGTGGTACTCGGTCAAATATCTGTCACACTAATCGCTATTCGAGCAATCTTTTGACACTGTACATTTTTAATATCAGTTTCAATTTCCGGTCGACAAAAATATTAAAATTAATTTTTTTCGTAGGTATTATATTTTACTGTTATTAAAAAAAAACCAACTGAAATTCCTGATAACTACGTTTCAGTGTCAGAAATTAATAACAAAATAATAATCATATAATATTATTGTTCCATTTGGTTTGTCCAAATTGTCATTCGTTTTTGCGGGATAAACATAGTATTGCAATCAATGATATTTGGTTATTAATATATATTTTCCATCAATATTACGATTTACAATTTAGATATAATATTAAATACATGAGATTGATAATAGGGTGGATCACCTCCAAAGCCAATTGCTGAGCTGATACTAAACTATATAGGCTAAGTCTAATAGTTATAGTTATGTCGACTACAATTGTAGGAACGAAAACGTTGTCTACAGATTGGCGAAAAACTAATGGTGTGCTAAATTAAAGAGTCGATGGATTCAATTAGACTATTAATACGTTTTTTATACAATTCAAAACTATTGAAATTATTCTATTAATTGAATAATAAATATCTATTTAAGTCAAAAAGGAATAGAGATATCCTTTCTGTGGATACCTGGACACTGTGGAATATACGGTAATGAACTAGTAGATCAAGAAGCATCCAAAGCAGCCTCATCCACCGACACCCAAATTCTAAATCTAAGTACTTTCGCTGATTTAAAAATACTCACTCAGCGCGTTCTATACCAAAAATGGCAAAATCACTGGACCAAACAAAACGCCAAATTAAATACAATAAAAAACAATATCCAAGTATGGAAAAACCCCTGCTTAAATAGGAAAGACGAAACCGTTTTGAATCGCCTTTGCATTGGGTATATACTTTTGCGACACACAACCACCTCATGGCTAGAAAAGACCCTCCCATTTGCGAATCATGTCAAACACATTGATTGATTGTTTCAAGTACTCAGACTCGAGATCCAAACACAACATACTACAGCAATTAAGTGAAGCTCTTCAGCCTGATCTCCAATCGAACATCGACACAGTCAACTTCTTAAGAGAAATCAAATTATATATCCCAATTTAAGCCTTAACCAAAATGTAAACCATTAAAAAAAAAATATCTATTTTGTTTATATTTAGAGCACGACTGATTTGATAAATAATAGTGACATTATAATATATTATTATTATTATTATAACGTGCCAGCGTTTCGCAAACGTCGTTCAGCTGCAGTTTGGTCGCGGACGTCCCGGACACCACACGAGTGTGTAAGTTATAATATTGTAATAATTTATATTATTATTATTATTGTTATTTGTTGTGTTATGGGGTCGTGACGTTGTTGATTTCATTCAACTCGCTTTGTATAATATTATATAATATTACCAAATGACCGGGTAGAGTCGATGCGGCGCGTGTGTCTTTGAGTATAATTTTTGATTCATTACGCGCCCGCAGTGATGGGGTGTACACGCTATACGTTATATTATGCAAATGTTAAAAGGTGAACACATAATGTAAAATATTATAATAATAATATCGCACCCGTCGCCGTAATGACGGCTGACTATGTACGTTACCGAACAACGGACAATAAGTCCGGAGGGAGTGGCCGGATGGCACAATATTTTTCACGATAATATAGAAAACATTTTTTTTTTATTATTGTTATTATTGCTATTATCCGGCAACCACATATTATTATTATCAATCACGCGTTTCCACGAATCGCGTATAATTCGAGTAGCACAAATGCGCAATTGGTTTTATTTATTGCCGAGGTATTCTTCGGGAAAAGATAAAAAAAAAAAAAAAAATCGCCAAATTACAATAACATAATAATATTATATGGTACAATAACGCGCGTGAAATATATTGTAATTTCGCGTTCCCCCCTCGCCCTCAGAACAGACGTTCGACCCAGTCGTGATGAACAGCGAATCGATTACATTTGTTAACGAATATAATAACACAAACACGTCGTCCGCTGCAGTGACGTCTGGTAAAGTACTGTTTGATTTATAAAAAAAAAATCCAACTCGTGTTTTCTGGTTTTACGTCGCGACACAATAAAAATAGTGGCTAGGCATACCCACCCTTCTCTCCACCTCAACCACATACCCGCGCCGCACAATATTCAATGAAAATACCTGACATTATAACTCGTATAATATTACACCGTTCGAAACATAACGTTATCTGCAGATGACAATGTGATGTGTATTATTTTAGAGTGTGCGCAAATTTATAACGTCGTCATTCCATTCGTCGACATTAGTATAATATCATATCGAGTAATAATATATATTTTGATAAATTATTACTATAAATCCAGAGTCGCATGTCCCCAGCACCCCTCACCAGCCACATTGAAAATAGGAGAGCTCGGGAATGGGTTGAGCACAAACCAGCACGGACGAATGGAGTTAATTCTGTTTCAAAATTCCGAATGGAGCGATTTTCTGAAAGTAAACATGATATTTTATAGGTACCTATACGCAATATTAATCGCGCGTTCGCGACTTTATCGTAGTAGTGATTCGATCGTTTGACCAACGTCGTACTTACTACCGGCGCTTACTAGTTGGGTCCGAAAGACCCTTATTTGACCTAGTTGGGCCCCTGTGTTGTCCAGGTACCACACTAGTTGGGTAAGGGATTTTTTCCGGGTGATGCACTAGTCCGTGTAAAAAAACATTTCCCTTCTCGTTTTTACAGACTTAGGACTGTCTGGTGTGATCTATGAATTAGAACACGGGTATGATTGAAAATATTTTTTTACAGTGATGCAAAAAATACTATTGCGCGTATGGTTTGGCATCTATATGTGCGTATAGGTAATTACCTAATTTTTTCGAATTCGACGTTGCACACTTCGCAACGATGACGAAAAAAATATTTTTAATTAAACGAAAACTGCGCGAAACATTAATTATAGACGCGTTGTTTGCCTTTTACCGGGTATGTGCTACTGAGAATTTTATATTATAATAGGTATATATCGGGAGCAGAAAAAAAAAATTCTCACACGCCAGCATATACCTATAAACACTCATAGGTATTATGCATATTCGATAACGATCTAAATACACACCGTAGTGCGTCCACGTAACCACATCATTGATACCTGTATATATAGTGCCCATAACCTATATAAAATAATAAAATATTATTATTATATGGGTGTAAAATAAAAAATACGAAAAACAAATAGATTCCGTACCTCCTAATTTTCGATAAGGATCGATTACGACATATGATGGAAACTGCATAGGTACCATAACCTTAGTATAACGCCATACACACGTCGAGTCGAAATCGATTTACGATAATGGTCACCGCAGCCATAATAATAATAATAATAATAATAATATTGTTTAGCAATAAAATTATATCACGATAAATTATTATCATCATCATCGTTATAATATTATGCTCTCGTCAACGTTATTCATTGGTTTCCCGGGGCTAAACCACGTTCAATAAATATTAATTCGAATTCGGTATTTTACGCGATAAACGTCGTCGGGCAAACTATTTATTTTTATGTTTCTTCGACAAATCGGAGCGTAGTTTGTATCGGACTTACGACTGCAGTTCGCGGAGGGAAACACTCGGGAATCGTTCCTTATCAGCTCCTATATACATGGTGAACGGGCACGTGGCTTCGGGATTTTGGAGAAAATTGGACGTGCGCGGCCCCTCCGTAAGTCGATCGGATGGATGGCATAAAATTCGTCAGTGTCGTCAGCTGCAGCTGCGGCTGTCGACTTTGGAAAATACCGACGAAAACTCGTCGAAACGCTCGGCGGCCGGAGACAATTTAATACAACATTATGGCCACCGTTCGAAATTTGGATTTTGATCGCGAGATGTTTTTTTTTTTTTTTTATTTACTCGCTACGTATCTATTATAATAACACAATGACGACGATTATAAGTCCTAGCAGCTAGGTACCAAACCCGTATGGCCATAAACAATGAAGATCGCATAAAAAATCGGCGGACGAACGACCGTGAATTCGACGCGATGGACAAGGAAAAAAATATTATATACAATTATTTTTAGAGCAACTCTCTGAGCCGTCGTTCGGTTTCCACGGGCATACCCCGCCTGCACAACGAGCAACATTTAATAATAATATTGCTGTTATTATTATTGTATTATGTGCAATACAATAACATTTATACGCATCGCTTGTCTATCGAAAGGCTGCGTAGACGAAAAAAAAAAACTATGACGACCGGTGACACTAAAAATGTGCACCGGTCCGATTCCATTTGCAGCTACCGGAATGCGGTATACGTGGTACCTATACCGCGATAGAGGTGAAAAAAAAATAAGTGTCCGAGACGAACGTTGGGCCGACGACGGTTATTCGGTGTGGTTGTCTTTCTCATTTTTTTCCCGTTTTAAATCTTTTTACTAGTAATTTTTCGAATTCTTAGCGACCGGCGGGCTTACGCGTCGGAAATTAAAAAAAAAAAAATTCGATCGCCTCAGACGTGAAAAAAAACTCCTTTTTTTTTTTTTTACCAAAGACTCGCCGGCTTATCTCCGCAACATCTGTAATAGCATTGCGGGGGCTAAACTTAACGAACCGTCCAGTATCTTTTTCGATAACGCTGAAAAAAATAAAAAAATTATAACAATTTCCCTCGCGAATAATTGGCACCGCTATCTCGCAGGCCTCGCGAATGCAATAATATATTACAATAACAAGTTTCATATTCTTTTGTTTTAAGTAGTTATCATTGGGTGGGAGGCATTATATTGTTGTTGTGCGGCGGCGTCGGCGGCGTCGGCGGCGTCGTTTACGTGACTTATTATCTTTTAAAATTACGAAAACGTATTATTGGAAGAACGGATTTGGAATTAAGTCACAACTCGTCACAACTTGTACAATGCAATGAATATCAACTGAACACAATGGTGTATAATAGTTTCAATTTTTGACCACAAGCCTATTGTACGTATTGATCGGTAACGGCCCACTCGTTGTCATTAATTATCACGCGCGGTGTAGAGGACAATATTTTAACGTTATAAATTGTTATTAAATGCTTCAGCCCGTTGAAAATAATAATGTTTTCCGTTTTTTTTTTTTTTAAACATATAATATATTATAAAAAACATGTAAAGTTAATTAAAAAACTACGCGTACCGACGGATATTAAATAATGTAATTATAAAAAACAATTTAATTAGGTACCTATCTGCAGCATATCGCGTAAAATGTAAATACATTTATTACATTATAATATATAATACAACATTATCATCGTGTCCACTGCTGGCGCTGTCTAAAGTTCAAAACAGAGTGTGAAGAAAAAAATAATCGTCATTATTATAATAATAACATAATATTATCATGAACTGGTGAAAATAAGTTTGAGCAATTTATCGTTTATATATTATGGGGGAAACCGAGAAATAATAATAACAACAATAGGAAATTGAATATTGACAACTAGTTGGACGGCAAAGCGTTTTGGCGTGCGGGTGGATATAATCAATAAAGACAAGTGTAGGTTACACATTATTGGACCGTTGCCAAACTTTACTGTGGTCTATTATTATTGCTCTCAGACATTTCCGTCCGAAGATTACGTTTTTAATAGTATTTTAATTTTAGTTTTTTTTTTTTTTTTTGTTAACAAGACCTTATCAATTAGCAGAATGATATCGTTAAATAATTACAACCTCAGTGTTACAACCTCCTAATTGGCATCACTGCAGGCCTGCACTGTCGCACCGCGGACTTTTTAATGTTGTTCTTCTCGTGAGTGCAATTTATTCAACCGGACTCGTTTATATTTTATGAGAACCTTTTTGTTTTCATATGAATTCGTGTCGTGTATAAACGCTCTGTGGGCGAGGTATTGTTGTTATTATTTAAAGATTAAACGGATAAAAGATGGGAAGGCAAAATCATAGTTCCACGTGTCATTAATTTCCATCCCCCCCGTGGATTCTTTTAATGCTCATAGAACCATGATATAGTACATTATTTGTATTTGTAAGTGTAACCGTTTGCTTTCTTTTATTGTAACGATTGCAAAATCTTCAATGCTTATATAATATTTCTAACGTATATATTATATAAAATATGTTTTCATCTGTAATAATAAATGTGTACAGCGAGTATAGCACGAACGAAGATTCGTTAAAGTAAAATAATAAACATTCAATAATATTGTATTTCTTGTAACAAATGAAAAGTAGACAATATAATACTGTAGAAATAACGTATAAATAAATTGCTTAATCATTTTGATTCAATTATTTCTAGACTAATTTCCGAGCTGATATCAAAGAAAATATTCGTTATTCGAAAAAAAAAAAAAGTTTAAAAATTTGTTTTTATATAATATAAATCCATTAAAGGGTGTCAATATTCGAGGCAGCTACACATGCGAGAGAAATAATTGATGTGATCTGTTCATCAGTGTTTCAACGATAAATTCAATACGGAAATAATATCAAAATATAATATACGTAACAACAAGTATTTGTATTTTTTTATTTATTCTTCAAGAAGAAACATGTTCATCCTATTCTTTTACTTAGATATATTTTCGATGATCATCTCGTCGTGAGATACGCATGGTGGGCTTGTCTCCAAAACATAATAGACTCGAGAAGTCGGAAATTTACCGTTTGAGGGACGTTCTCCGTCCACTAGGATTTGATTCACTAAATCGTAAAACGTCACGCGCTGTGCCCGAAATCGCTGTCAGTTATAATAATATGAAATTATAATATTATTATATATCAGGTGTGTCGATCGTGGATAAATTGCCCTTTATTTTTGAAAAATAATCAATAAAAATAAATTATGATTGAATATTTTTCAGTTATCTGGCGAGATGTTCCACCGATATAAGTTGGCTGTTTCCAATACACCTATTGTATAATAGTGTGAATTCGAGGGTGAAATGTCGAAGACCCTCGTCGGGGTATTTGGCATTCGAAGCAACGGTCCCGTCGGGTGCCAATAACAAGAAAATGTCCCGTTGACACCGGCGTAGGTAGTAATAATATATTGTTCCTCGCACGTTTACACTCGGTAAGACACCTACCACGTATACGGTATATAGCCATCGGTCAAAACCCGCAAATTGATCAGTTTCGGTGCTGAAATTCGTGTGCCCGTCCCCACACCAATCGCCTGTCTCTATATCGGTCGGTTTTGTTCTCGCGTACGCGCTATATACGGTACACGGACGTAGAAATATACAGGGTGGTCCACCACACTGTTTTTCTGAGTATGAATATTTTTTTTTAACACTTCAAACACACCGAGGACGTAAAAAGTAGTAAAAATTTGTTTTTGTTTTTTGAAATTTTAGCGTTTATAAATTGGGCTGTAAATTTAATTATATAGTATAACTCTAAAAAATGCGTTTAAAATGTCATACCAACAAAATGCACTGGAATATGCATTTAACGTTTTAAAAATCAAAGTTGTCTGCTAATATTTAGCTAACAAAAAAATGATTTAATTAATTTAAACAGGTGCTTTAGTGCTTGAAAATTATAATAAAAAAAAACACAATTATATAATTATATACAGTAGGTAGTACAACTAATTAGAAAAGCCCGTGTGAATAAAAAATTCAAAATATGTATGTAAAAAAAGGTAATCGACCAAAATTGCTTATAAAAAAAACCACACTATTATATAATAGTATATATTATGTAATATCAATTTTTTTTTTTTTTAAAAATTTAAAAATAAAGTATGCAAATAACGCGAGGTAAACTTTTTAAATTTGAATTCGTTGTTCCATACAACTCAAGCGTCGTGCTATAGGCAAGCTAAAATGTGGCAAACGGAGACAGTTTTTTACAAATTCACAGCCGTATATAAATTTATAAAAATACTTCAAAAACTATATACCTATATTGTGAAATCGATTTTTTTTTTTTTGAAGAACACAAAAATAAGTGTTTTCCAGTGAAAATGATCATCCCGTATATATTAATATATAATATCTGTCCGTGTATAATATATACCTACTATCGTTTTATATGACGTATCTGGTATCTATATATTATTATAATAGACTATACGAAGTGGTCGAAATGGCTCAAGATGAGTGGAGAGATGACTATTACAATTCAGATTTCCATCATAACATTCTTCTATTCTTCATCTAACAAAAAAGAAGAGTATTATGGCATCCCTCCGTATCCCCCCCCCCCAACCACACTTCGAGCCACTCTACGTTAATATATTTTCGCCATGTGTGATGCAGCGGCGCTTGTCCAACATACTGTTACAGTGGAGGGGGCTAGGGGCACGTTGCAAAACGGCAATTGTTGAGTAAGTTATATGGACGAGAAAAAAAATAGAAGTCGTAAACTACTATCAACAATAATGACTTCACACATTGTCTGCGGATAATATGTAATATATATATATATGTATATATAGAGCATATTATATTATATACCCATTAGAGGTATATTATTGTATTGCACTACGCCGCGAAGAAAACCTGCAGCGGAAAATCACCCGGCGAAACGACCGTTTTGGCCGCTGCCCGCGGTGTAGGATCTCTTGCCACCTTCGGGTAAAATCGTATACGATCCGGATCTATATACGCGATTCCAGAGTCAGAAATTTCTGGCATTACTTTTGTCGCCCTTGAAAATCATCGCTTTCAATTCCCCCCCCCCCCCACAATAAATGTAGTAGACTGCAGGGTACTATAAAACTGGCGGGCCCCCTCGTCGACGACGGCGAAACCACGAATGATGCGATGAATATATACGCTCTAATAATATACAGTCTGATATGCGAATTTTGCGTTGCCCTCTCATGGACGTGCAGTGGTGTACATCATCATGCAGACTTCAGTCCTCTATCGAACGGACAGTCATGACACGCCGATCATGTTATTATATAATTTATATATAATATAAAATATTATTATCGTAACACTCGCGGGGGTCATTTCAATCAATTTTCTTTTCTCATTACACACTCGTCGTGTTTATTATATACCGATATCATATATACACACGTACCTATATACACATGTTGTTGGATTCCGCACGACCGATCCGAATATAATCTATCGTATAATATAATATTATATTTATATATTATATGTGTCGTATACCGAAGAGCCTCCGTCCGTGCGGCAGCTGCAGTGCAGTATATATATAATAATATAATATTATGTGTGCTCGCCCGTCAATATTTATGATACGTATCACATTCGACGTGATCTGTGTGTGTGTGTGTGTGTGTGTGTGTGCAAAGCAATTTCCAAGTTGCAATTTTTTTTTCATTACGAACGTGCGTGCTCACGCCGCCGACATGACGTGCAAGTGTATAAAATATAATATAATATTATGACCTCCCATCGCCGCCGTCCGCCTCCGCCGCCGCCGCCGATACGCGAGTTTCGAAAACCGCTTAGCGTCTCCTGCACATTAATATCATAATAATATAATATCGTATGTTATACATTATGTTAAAAACGCTGTCGGTAGGTACCTATACGCGAGTGTATCGTTATTATTTTAATTTAAAATAAAAAAAAATACTCGAGTAAAAAAAAAAAATTGTACACATAAATTACTCGTGCGCTACCACGCAGCGGACGTTGCAGCGAGTATTATCGCAGAGGATTCGCACTGCTGTGCATAATTGGCAGATCCTTTCCCAGCGCCGTCTGTTGGAACCTTAAAGCCTATTTAACCATCCGAGCAGGGTACAATATATCACGACTATAACTTCACGAGATAATAATAATCGCAGGGGTGAGGGTCGTCTTTACGATACATGAATATGGGTACTATTATTGTTGCTATTGGTAAGGGGCGACGGATGTGAAGTCGTGTCGGGACAATATACAAATAGTTTTAAACCGTGAGTACCTATAATAATATTTATGATGTACATAATGGACACCTATTTGGCATTCTTTCGGGTAGGTAACCGGGCCGGCTCTGTTCCTGGACGAAATTAAACTGCAAACAACAAAAGAATAAATTATTCTCGTAACGATATAATTATACTTTTAACAACATATTAATGAATAAACATTAAACTGTCAAGTGAATAGTGATACAATATACATATATACATAAAAGGAACGGGTAAATTGAAAAAAACAGGTTTACGATTACAATATTTTTTGAACGTAATTACTTTTAACTAGCATGATTTATTTCTGAAATTCAAATTGTATAGTTTATAGTATATAATATTTCCTAAGTAAACATCTAATATACGGTTCGATCTCACCAACTAATTTCAGAAATCTCAACATTATATCGCATAAATATTTATAATAATATATATGATAAGGTCTTATATATATGATAAACCTTTTGATGTATAGTCTGATCCACATATAATATGTATAATGCGTTTTTTTTTTGTAACGTTAAAGTTAATGCGATCCGCGAGGCCCTTCATTATATTAATATATATTATGCTACATAATAATTCGTAAACAGTTTTGAAACAAAATATTATTAAGTTTATGGTATATAAATGATAATATTGCCGATGTACAAATAAGCGTGAGTCGTATTATAATTTATAACGATTGTTGAATTCGTGAACTGGATTTAAAAAGATAAAAAAAAAAACATAAAAAGTATAATATATATATATAATTATACACAGGTCGGCGGTATATTATATTTCTCCGGGCGATAGTCGCACCGTTTATACCCGTAATGCATGGCGAAAAATCTCGTTTAAAAGAATTTTTTATTCGAGTTTATTACGAGGACGGCGACGATTTATGTGCGACGCGAAATGTAAACACACATTTAATCTTGTCGTATTGAAAAATGTACCTACGTATGTATTTATTTATTTTTTACACACCGTAAAAAGTCCGACGTCGAGGACCCCGCGACCAAAAGCGGCCCCGCTTACAGCAGACAGCTAATAAATGTTATGCAAATCGCCGCGATTTAAAATTTCTGGCCCGACGTTAATATTTCGGCCATCAGTGTACATATTATTATTATACGACAACATCGAGGGTTAACCACATACATTATTATTATTATTATTATTATTATGGTTATTGTGTTCGCGACGCAAACCATAGCGATGAATAATACGAACCGATTATTGTTATTGTAATAATATGTACTGCTGCTGTTGTGCCACCCCCCCCCCCGAATGACACCTAATGGGTTGCAGACGAGTGTGCTCGTCGCTCCGTCTCGTCCGGAAAAACTACGTCTCCCGCTCGTGAGATCGCGACTCCGAGATGGATGTGCGGCTTGACACCGAACGCCAAAAGATAGGGTGTGATGTGACACGCCTATGTATAATTATATATATATATTGCACACCGCTTACAGTGTTATGTACGAGGGGAAAGCGAGAGCATTGGTGTGCAAAAAAATAAATAAAGAAACCGCATGAGACGAGAGAAAATAAGCGCAGACAACGGCACGTCATATCGCACTGTATCCTTTGAGGACGGAATATGCGAAGGATGTGCTGTGCCAACGTGTACACTCTGCAGCGACGACGAGAAAAGGCCCATTTTATATTGTACTCTACCACTGCGAAAGGAGTTTTTCTTTTTTTCTTTAAGAACTCTGTAGGTCAGGTTAGGTTAGGTATAGGTGTATCTTGATATATACCTATACGTTTAAGATTTCGTTTTAACATCTACGTGGCCAGGAAATCGATAATTATTAGCATGAGAGTTGAATAAATTTAGGGGTTTGAAAACACTCGTGGCTCTGCAAAAAAGATGAACTGTGAACTACAAGTCAGATATAAATAAAACATAATATTATAAATAAGAGCCGGACGATTGCTATTTAAGGGGTTTGATATAGGCAATTTATTAATTTTTTAGAACAATATTTAAACTTTAGATTTAAATATATTATATAATATATAAATATTATTGCAAAGTTTTTTAAAAGTGGTACCGTGTCAGTACCAACGACGGTTGAAAATATAAATTAGAATTAAACATAAAATTAGTGTTTCAATGTGGGACAGACTTACGGAGACAATACAGTGTTAGTAATCACAGTAGCTTTATCAAATAAATGTTCACATAATACACAACGAAGAACTTAACAAAGTTTTTTTTTTTATCAATACTCACTAATTTGTATTAAACAAATGAACAAAAAAAAAATTAATCTTTTCCAATTGGATCGCCTTAAAGTTATCGAAACAAATTTTAAAAAAACGACATAGATAAAGTTCTTCTTTATATCGTGTATTGTACTGCGGATGTTTGGTAAAACTTCTGTGAATACTATCTCAGTAAGTTTGTTCCGAACAAAACCATTTTTGTGGATAAATTACAGCTGATTGGCGTATATATTATACTTATAAATTATAATGACAATGGATTGTAATTTTAATACTGAACTTTTTTAGAAGGAACGACTTTACTTTTCTCATTCTATACCCTTGTGAACGAGCTACGTATATGAGCTATACATTTTTACATGTTCGCTGTTTAATGACTACCTTATATAAGTAGGTGTCCAATATAATGTATATTATATTTATTATTATTAAAATCAAAAAGTGGAACAAGTAAAATGTATAATACGATAATATATAGATTTATGATTTATATTTATATGCATAAAAATTGGGTCGGTGGTAAACAATATTATTAACAGACATGTCGAATGAAGTATTTTATTAACGACGATAATACAACCGACGTTCCTTTTTATATTCCGAGGTAAAACAAATATTAAACCAATTATTAACATTTTTTACGGCCTACAAAATGGCATAATATTTGTATAGAATACAATTATTATTATTATTATTATTATTACGGGCCGTTTACCGTTTTTGTTGATAGTCGTTACCACTTACCGTAATATGCGTAATATGTATTTAGTTCAATAGTATTTTGTTTGTGTATGTACTGCAGTCGGTCGGTCGGCGGTTGTTGGTGTGTACAAAAACGATATTTCTTCACTGTCCGAAAACGCCCCCGCAAAACCAAAACTTTCGTTAGGTCTGCAGCTGAATCACACTGGTTTTTGTGTGTTATTATGCGTAATTTCTATGTTACATTGTACGCCAACCACTACATAATAATAATGTTGTACACGTACATATTATATGTATATATACCTACGTAATACTGTCGTGATTAAGTGAATTCGAAAACAACCCGATCGCTTGACCCGTAAAACCCACATCGAATCGATTATTTTAGGAAAAAAAAAAAAACTTTATCTGATCACATAATTATATTATTTTATGTGTGTATAATACTCATTGTATATTGCGTTATTGTAAATAATAAATAAGTGTTATCGAGAACTGAATATACAGTGGTCTTTATTATATTATTATATTGTGTTCCTATTATACCAGTGGTCTTTATAATTAGTACGTTATAACATATTACCACCTACCGTATTATATAGACGTTCTCCGAGCACGACAGTCCGGTTAAGGTAAGAGTAAACATTGTCGAACAATATCGTACACGGCCAAATATTAATATTATTATTATTATTATTATATTTAATAATATTATTATGTTCCTGCAGCGTGCAATATTATTATATTTGCGGTGCAACCGGTGGTTTGCGATGATGCACTTTTGTCGTTCCGTTATACTCGCAACTTTGAAAAATTACACAAAACATGTGTTTATGCGTATGCAACAACACTGCCGTATAAATAAAGTACGGGTATATATAAAACAACATGTAGACATTAACGATATTAAAGTTGTATGACTCGGTATTGCACTCTCGCGAAGTTTTTGGCCGGAGAATGCACTCTATAATAATATGTAAGGTCTTCGAGGGTAATGAGTTATTTCCGAATCGTTTTCTTAATTTATTTAAACGTATATGTGAGTGCCTACTAATATAGGTAGGTAGGTAGCTAGACTTATTTTTTACCACATACCTAGTAAAAAAAAAAACAACGATATCATTGTTTCACTATTCAAATTATGGGCGGATATAATACCTACGTGTTCCTACAAGTTGTCAGCGACGTTTTTAAATCGCATATTAATAAGTAAATTATTTCGTTTCTCGCTATTATATAATAGTGGAAGAATTAATCGAGTTCAACTTATTTCATCGTACCTATTGTTTTGCATTTTATAAATTACCTATATTCAGTAGAAAACATAGGAATCATGAATAAGATAAAAAACCAATAATGTTATTTAATTTAACAGCATATATTATAATATATTGTATCGTTTGTTCGGACTTAAAATGTTTTAGTAAATTATGAAGTAGAAAGAAAAATAAAATTTAAAATTGATCGACTATACCCTGAAATTTGTACCTACACGAGAATACATTATTTCACACTAACCGAAACCATAAGAGTGTCGTAACAGGTAATAAAACCATTATGTTTTATTGGCTATTATTTATTTACAAAATTATGTAAGCTGCAAAATATTATATAATACCTACCTATACTGTTCTTTATATTTTCAACACCAGTAATTAATATTGTGGAAATTATTTCGATAAACTCAATCCGTATGGGTAAACGCTATAGTGGATTATACAACAATATGCATTTTTATTATTATAATATATACGCGTTATCTATTGTTCCGGTCACGACGTACTGCACGTTTTATTGTTTTTTACAGTATTTATAAAGCACAATGCATAAAAAAATAAAAATATTAAATAGGTAGGTACGTCATGATATAATATATTTTTTCGTTTTCCGTCATCGATCTCGCAGCGATAATAGGATCGGGTTCGCGGGTGCCCCCGTGACCAAATGGTTCGAACCGAAACCGCGGTTACCGATCTCCACTCTCGCCTTCTGTCAAGAGACCTCGTGCATATAAGACCGTTCCTCGGGCCGCTCCCATGATACGCGTACCACGCGCTAGACACTTACAATATTGCTCGTCGTTTAAAGAATACAATATTTTCCCTCCGTGTTCTGGATTTCCTTCTGGGACAATACCTAGCACGCACGCACAGACGATTATTATAATAATTGCTATGGCAATTTTCGTGATAAATCCGGTTTTCTCGGCACCGATGGACGCCGCCGATTGCAAACGGTCGGGGCCACGAAATCGACACCGCCGCAAACAACACGACTGCAGCAGTCGTACGACGACGACGACGACGACGGTGAGCATTAATATTCTAATAGATTCATTAGCATATAATAATATTCATGCGCCGCAGTGTACACTATAATAATAATATTATTATTGTGTATTTTGAACAGATCATGATAATATACAATAATAATAATAATAATTGTACAATGCCTTTTATGTTGGCGCGGAGATAACGCCACGTCGATTAAGCTCGCGCGCGCGCCGCTCGCACACGCACACTCGAGATAGTGTACACACGCATGGCGTATGTATTTTATGAATTTATATATAAATTTCAACGTACAAATATTATAATACAACACCACAGCCACGGCCGACAACAACAACAGTAATAATAATCGGTACGCACATGCACAAATCGTATATCATATAATATACAGAGTTAAAAAAAAAAAAAAAAAACCGATCGTGACTGCGCACACCCACGTAATATTATCATCGCCCGGGTCCGCGAGCAGAGGGCGGCAGAGGAGATATTTCATTAGCTCGTTATCGATAATTAACGTGTCTCGTGGCGTGCAACGGGCGGATTCCGTGGTGAAAGATTTCGTAATAGCGAGAGGGGAAAAAAAAACCACATAAATATAAATAATATCATTATACCTGTACCTGGGTATATACCTACATATTATGTAGTAATGTTATACAATATTGTATTAATATTATTTACGCGCGTCGGACGGACCGCGATTTTTGTTTGTTTACGTTCAGCATGACGACTGTGATAATATTATGCTGTTAATATAATGTCGAAAGGGCTTTGGGCCGATGTACGAAACCCTCCACCCACCTGTGAACCTTTTTTTTCCTAGCCACTAATTAGCGCACACCATTATCATGGATTTGCAGGATTTTTTTTTTTTCTTGGAATTTGCACGACTCTCGTTGACGAGTTAATCTGTAAAAAAAAAAAGCTCCCCCCAAGTGCAGAAATCGACAGCTCTGCGGCGAGAGGAGAGGGCGTTTTACCTGCAGTGGGACGACGCGCGTTTGTCGAGTTTAGGTGCCTATTTAGGCGATTTGTAATTTTATTATTGTAATTAGGCCGTGTTGACGTTTTAAGCATTTTTTTCGAGCGAGTTTCTAAGGCGTTTCTCATCACAAACAAAACCTATACTTAATACTATACAAGGTGTAACAGAAAGACTTGACGAAAAAAAAAAATGATGCTACTTAAACGTATGACAAAAATTCTTAAAATTATATGATTAGTAAATAGTTTAAGAAATATACTAATGTCAACGAAAAAAAGTATTTTGAGTCGGTACCTAGTTGCAATGCATAATCATAATAATATATACGCAGCTCGTGCTTGTGTTAAGTATATCGCTGTTGGCGTCGGTACTTTCCTCTATACTCCGTTTTAAAACGCTCCAGTATAATATTATATAGTCAATTTGGAACATCTCAACCCACTTTGACATAAAAAAAAAAATGGAGGGGACGTAGGTAACCACTCTGTATTGCCTACAATACAGTAGGAGTCGAGTGTACCTCGTCTGTGCGAGTATAGAGGCACTGCAGAGGATGTGTTAACTTGAATTCAATGATAAATCATAATATTGTTGTATAAACGATGATAAAACGATTCTGAGGTGGTCTAACTTTTCGGTCGCCTAGTCTTCCCACACCTCTCCGTGGGCTCGGGATGTCGTTAAACTCTCCTCAGACGCATATTGAAATATTTTGATGATCGTGGACTGAACGTCATTATAATAACAGACTTCGAATGGGACACAGTGACTTAACACACGAGCACCCCATGACTGAGCAAGATGAGGCTTTCTGCGACACATATGCTCCAATCCCGTCGAAGTTGAGCATATAATATTCCCACCTATGAATTCCAAGGAACCAGAGACGAACTCAATATCCCACACAACTTCTGCGGACTTCTCGTGCCAAGTCCTGAGATAACCAACCCAAACTTCTCCATTCAACGGAAATGAATTAAAATATTTAAGCCATCGTTTAACTACATATTGATAAAGAATCAAAATCAATTTAATCAATTTACATAGATGAAAAAAAAAACAATATAAATAATATATTTTATAGTATTGCACCTATATAATAATAATACTAATATTATGATACAATATCGAACTCACACCTAAAAATCGAATTCAGGACCGCACACGAATTACATGTCTTATTCATTATTCATATTAATTATCATAACTATAGTCTATATTATAGATGTGCATATATTTTTTTTTTTTAAAACGAAGTTTCCAATGTTTCCATAATATGTTTTTTTGTAAATAATAATATAAATATTTATCAAACAATTATTAGTATTTTCAATTTTGAGTTATTTGTATGCATGGGTTCTTATTTTTTCAATCCATTTATATGAAAGTACAACTATTGAATAACGTCTATAAACATTTAGTATTATAAAAAAATTAAAATATAAATATTTAGTATTATAATATAGGTATATAATATGACTTTGACGAGGGTCAAAGCCGATGGAACTCGACTGTATTACGGTATAGAACAAAACATACCAAAGAATTCCAGTTGACTTTTAAAACAACTTTATGGTAACCATACCTAAGCCATTATTATTTAAATATAATATATATTGTTTGATACAGATAAGTATTGACATATTCGACCACACGGACGTTATATATATTTCGTTACAAAAATGATGGTTCTGAAAACTTATACATTTTACTTCGGTAAGTTTTATTATTATTGTTATTAAAATGCACGTCGCGTATAAAAATTGTTTAATATTTATAAGATAGTTTTTCGTCAGATACTTCAAATATAACTAACCGTAATATTATTATATAGGTATACACATTATAGTGTTGTTCCGTTTTGAAGTTTTAGTATATTTTATCATGCATACATAATATTATTATTACCATCGAAGGAACGTCATCTATATAGTCGAAACTATTAGAAATACATTAAAAAAAAGGAAAAAAAAACAATAATAATAATAAATAACTATAAAATAATAATAAAAAACGTGATAAAACCGCTGTTCGTATATTAGGAATTCGATTTTAATTGGAAATAATTATATTCATTTGAAATGTAGATTTGTCGATTACTATTAATATTATTTAAAAATATGCGTAAGTATATAATAGGTAAGTATAGCCGTAAGTATGAGGCTGCTGCTGTCCATCAAGCCAAGTGTGTGACCGTTCTAACCGAATAATAATATTATAATATTATGTTCCGACCATATTATCGTAATAACAATAAATTCTCGACCCGTTCCTATTATAATATTATTATCATCACACCACCGATTTTCGGTGGTTTTTGTACAAAACAATTTTGTTGTTCTAACTAGACTTCCTCGTTCGTTAACACGTTATAATATAGTAATTGAAAAATAACGTACCGCACTTTAATTGTGCAAAACAATCACAGCGGAAAACAGCAGACGCAGGTATAAGTTTACATGTTAATTATTGTATTTTTCTTTCATTTCGTTCCGTTTTTTTCCTATTGTTTCTGTTTTCCACGTCGTGTAATGACCATATTATAATAACGCGACTTGCGAGCAATTTAAATTGTTATCGCATTTAAATATTCTTACAAAGTATACACACACACACACGCACGCACGCACATGGGCAAGTAACGATTCTGTTGTAACCTTAGATTCCCATATTGCAATTATAATAATATCACTTAGACACGGTTTTTTTTTTTTTTTTGACGTGTTAAATGCAATTTAAAACATACAACTCAACGCTATTAAAATAATTGAAAAATAGCATTCTGTAATAATTATAGTTTAATCGCGAGCGTTGAAAACGAGAGAAATAAAAGCGTGTGTACCCTCGACTCACGTTCGGACTATTATATTTCTGCACGGAAAACAAAATGCCCCGCACAAATAATTATAATAATTTATCAGTTATGACTTGTGTGCATATTATTATTATAATACTATGAGTCTTATGACTATACGGTTGAGTGTTTGCGTTGAGGTATATTATATGATCTTGTCGATTACGACTGTTACGTATATATATATATATTACTTATTACGGATATTCGAACGAGTGAATGATTAATATCAAACGATTAAATACAACCCTTGTCGACCGTTGCTAAGGGGTAAAGTAAGGTTGAATCGCACTTGATTAAAAAAAAAAAAAAAAAAGGAATGATTTAACTGCACTCGGGTTCACAAAAGGTGTTTTTACAAAAATCTTATAAATTTGACGTAAATATTAAACCTAATTCATTGCACTTTCACAAATTATTTTAAACGTGTGTCTACGGTTTCCCTCGTAACTGTAATATTATACCACAATTTACTTTCTTGTAAATTTCACAAAAGCAAAACATAATAATGCCATTATTACCTATGTATACATACGTGTCATACGTAGATATAAAATTAAAAAGTAAAAAAAAAAAAAATCAATCAATAACTATAGTAGGCCAATGATTACGTTTTAAGCCGGTAAGAAAATTAGTGTTTTCAAGATGTTTAAATCGAGTTTATTTTTTTGAAAATTTTTGTCGAAACCCCCTTTTTTCAACCCCAGTGCAGTTTGACCGTTATCTTTTTTAAACCCTGCACAGTACGACTATCCCGAAGCTATAAACACACATTAACCCGCAGCTATCACGGATTGTCCGCAAGTACAGGTCTATAAGTCGTACCGGTTGGTTGCAGCAGGTACCTACTATATATTATAATTATTATTATTGGCAATCTGCTGCAGAAGGGTGTCACAGGCGGCAGGTTTTTGCATTCCGTTCGCCGCGGTCAACATGATTTGTGTCGAGAAAATAAATCCGTTCTCGACGGAACACACGAATAATAATATTATAACAGCATAATAATACACAGGAAATAATTCTAGTTTTGTGAAAATATGTAGAGAGTTGTTCTATGCTAGAAAATACCACGTTTTATAATAAAAAATCATTTTATAATATACACACACGATATGGAACGCACCTATAATATTGTAATCGTTTGTCGGTCGCGGATAACTCGTTTCCGACCGAGCAACCAAATGCCATGTGTGTTGCGTGTTGTTATAAAAAATAAACGTCAAAGTATGAATGGTATTGTTCTGGAATAAAAAAAAAAAATAACAAGTCTGACTGTAAACTAGAAGGATTTTGTCGAAATTACGCCTCGATCGATGCGCCTAATAACCAGTTTATTAATATTATTATTATTTCTTCTGTATCATACTATACTTGCCTACCTACCTACCTACTGTATGATGTTATGGAAATGCTCAGAAATCCTTTAAAGAATTTCTCAAGTGCGCCCTTAGAGCTTATACTCAATGGACCGTCGTCGTACGCATTATCATACGGACAATCTAAATAATGTTGAATCACAAAAGGAAGGGTTCACTATTCAGGTTTGTTCGAGTGTATACGCGTCGACTATACAAATAAAAAAAAATTTGTATCATTTCTTCGGACGTCTCATTAAAGTGGCGCAAGCATCATACAGGTTATTATAATATGTTAATATAAAAATGAACATTGAAAAATGTATTAAGTAATTTTCCAACTGACATCTCTACGCATTAGAGATAAACTGCGGAAATATCAACTTCCAGTCGGTACGTTTTGACGCCGAAAGGCAGAATTAACAAATAGGTAACTAATGTATAATATTAATATTATCGTATAAATATTTCTTCATAACAAAAGATTTAATAGTTGTGCAAATCGAATATAATTATTTGAAATATTGTTCAGGTGAAAAAATAAACAATTCTATTCGGACGAAGAAAAATGTTTTTTTTTAATAGCAATTTAATTGCGATAGGTATAACTCCCATATTGCGACTATAATGTTGTGTAAATTTATATTTTGTATTTATATCGATTACTTTTAAAATAAAATTTCAATTAAAATATAATTTGACTTTGTACTTTGTTCGTATTTAATTAAACCTAAATGTATAAAGTATTTTTATTACTTTTATTTACATTGTGTACATAATATTTACCTATATAATATATTATATACCTGCTTCATATACCATTCTTTTAATATAACTGTTTGCATTTGTTGCAAAGAATAACGGTTTCTCGGTTTTTTGCGTATGTGCTTTTAAATTACAATTATTTAATAAATGCTCTGTTTTTTGCCAGCATTTAAACTCAAAAGATCTCTGAGACGGTTAAAAGGGGAGTATTTGGCGTCATAAAGTGTACTTAAAGTCCTGCAACCACCATAAATCCAATTGCAATCCGAACTTATTTTATAATGCCAAAATACTATAAAATACCAGGAAGAAGTTTTAATTTATAATATCATCATCTAAAATGTTCTTGTGGACATAATTTTCGATCTTGACAATATCGTACCTATATAATATCTTGACCAACATATAGAACTAATTGTTAATGTTATATTTATGTAATCGTTCAAAGAATTAAATGTAATACCTATTTTTCTTTACTTGAACGCAACTTGAAATGTATTATAAAATATCGTTAAAAATACCATTACAGGTTTTCTACAATAAACGATTTATTACATTTCTCGACTTCACTTCAGTACTATAGTATCATATTACATTGAAACTTATCGAAGTATTTGTCATCCTGCAAAATAGAATGATTTACAGAAGTTTAAAATATGCCTACGGCAATAATGTATTTAATTATTTGAATTCGATTCTATAGTGAATGCCTGGAGGGTTAACATAATATTGGATAATAAACTGTTTTGAGATGACGTCACGAAATTCAATATTACTAATAATTGTCAACGAATCGTACGAACCACTAATATAATAAAGTGGTTGTATTGAGGTTTGTCTTCAAAGGCTAATCCAGATTTGTATTTGTACATTTCGAGGTATTACGATGATGATCATATTTCGACTATCAAATTAATTTTAATTAATTTTAAATGCCGGTTTTTACAATTTCCCGCAAATCTATAAATTTTGAAAATTATATTTCATGATTTAGTTTCCACTTCTCCACTAATCTACTGCCCGATACCTATTTAGGGAATGATACAAAAAAATGTCTTAACAGGAATAACCTATTCAGGCCTTGTAGAATTGTCGGATTTCGATAACTATTTTTTTTGATCTGAAAGAAGAAGACTTCCTATTATACGGGCCGTATTGAGCTACGATTTTTATTTTATTTTAAATAATTATACATCTAATATAGGTAATTTGTCCAAAAAAAAAAGCTTAAAATTGTATTATTATTGGGGTTTGATTTTAATTCGTCGAGGAATTTGGTGATGCAGTGCAGTCATCGGGCGGTGGTGTGTTAGCTGTAATTTCGGCGTGTGACGGTTTTTTCTGCGTTGGATTTAAACTGGAGGCTATTCGTTGTTTCCGCTTATTCGTTCGACAGATTTTACGAACAATAATGGTACACGGTCCACCATAATAGAAGTTATTTTTTTTCGAGTTTTAAGGGTACACTCCGATACAAATCGTATTGTATTAAAAATCTCAACAACCGTTAGAATATTGTATTATTACTATATTGGCCTCGGGCGATTTCTGCGTATAGAAATGCTCCGAATGAAATGTGTCTGACACGCAGACCCTGGCAGGCGGCAGTCAAAGGTCCCGGTTAATCTCGGAAGTTTTGACAATGCGATAAACGTGTATAACAATTGAACAGGAAACAATACGCATAATATAGCGTATTTTTTTTTTACACCCAAAAATCGGATAACAAAATATTGTATACGGATACGCATCATCCCGTATAATATGTGCTCTCGACATTGTAGGCAGGCAGGTACCTACGAACAAAAAAATTAGAAATTCCTCGAACGAGCGGTTTTCAACAGATTATATACCGTTTGAAGATTATACGGAAATTCCGAATTGCTGGTCGTCTCCGGCGCGACGATAATTTTATTGAGAAGACATAAAAATATAATAATATAATTGTCGTTCGGAAAGAGACTTCGTCGCCATGTACGATCGCATAAAGGTGGGACCCGAAACAGCGTGATACATATATTATGTGCTGTTGCTCGACTTTCGTTTTTATTGTGCGCAAAGGAAGTACACAATGATTTGTCATCGGACACGTACCCCAACAAACAATAACCACGGTATACCCAGCAACAATAACATAACCTAGTGCTGCCCGCAGTGTATAATATAATATGATTATAATTGGACCGATTCGAGAGTAAGTTATTGTAACAATCGGTCAATACGAAATATATAGGTTCCTGATGGGATTCAAAGGAACGAAAGAATTCGGACGACGCCAGCCCAATAACAATAATATAATAATATACAATAACAGTAATATAAATACTATATTATTATAATAGAGGCACCAGCGCCAACCGATATTATTATTATTACCACTCGGGAGAGATGTGCTGCAGTGTTCGACTAATCCGGAGAGATTCGGACGACAATAATCCTTCGACCGGGCGAAGAATATAATAAAAAAGCGCAGCGGGGGTGGCGCGCAACGTACGAAATCGGGTGGGTCCATTTGTTTCTTTGTGTTGGGTTGTTTCCTCTCTCTCTCTCTCTCACTCCCTCCGAGCACACCCGCCGCACCGATATAATGCGATTTACCGCATGTGCCCTTAGATTTTTTTTTTTTTTGTTTCTTTTTCGGAAAACACGACCCGACCGAATAACGCGTCTACTTTCTACCCGTCGCGGCGCGCGGAGACACATTTTTGCACTTTCCACCCCGCGGGGAGGGGACGTTCATCCCGTTATTCGCACCGTCGGGTTTCCCGCAGACGTGTAAATCACGATATTCGTAGGCCGACACAGCGACGAGGAGGAGGGGAAAACGATGATAAAATACATATACATATATATATACAATATACACACTCGCACAAAAGGGAAAAGAAGAAATCGTGTTTTTCCCCATTGTCGCGCCTACGTGTACCTATGTCGGTGTGTGTGTGTGCTCACTGCACGAGACCACCCGGTGGGACTATGATGTCTCAATATTGTGAGGTGTGTGTGTGTGTGTGTGTGAGGGCACCGGCACACAGCCGGTTTCGATACATATTATATATTTATATAGGTATATCGTGCCGAGAGGTCGTAACTCCGAGGCGAAAGTCTTCGCGCGCGGGACAAGTACGCGAGCTGCAGTGGATAAGACGTTAATATGTCTTGTACGTTATTACGATACTGTAGCAATAATAATGTCCCGTGAAATAATAATATCATAATGTCTGATGTTATTTACAGGCGAAACGACGGGCGGACGAGGAGGATCGTGCAACCCGTCGCGGGTCGTGGAGCCGCAGCGGCTACCGGGCGCTGTCGATTTATGGAGAACGCTGCGCCGCTCCGTCTCCGCTTATATCATAATAACATTAAATTATAATAATTATTATTATCATAATACGAGACGTCTCAATAATGTGGTCGTGTGATATTGTTTAATGCGACAATGGTATAATAATTATCGCGACGCGCCGCCGCCGCCGCAGATTCGACCGCGACGGGTCGCCGAAAACCAGTCGTCGCGCGCTAGACGATTGGAAAAGAAAAAGAAAAATCACAGTATTATTAGTGTAATAAAAAATAACGGCAGCGCCGCGACGGATAATTTAAACACAACGTAATTGCGCATACCACATTATAATAATATTAATATTATGATTATTATTATTATTATTATTATTATGTTATCCCGCAGACTTACGACTTCCGTTCCCCGCGAGCTCGCGTGATTTGCCTTTTCGACGCGTGTTATTACATTCTAAAGATATTTTATACCTTCTCCGACCACACCGCGGCTGTACCTAACCGATCGGTTGCGGAATTATTACAATACTATTATTATTATTACGGCATAATATTATTATACCTGCCACGCGGTTTGCAGCATATTAGGATGCCCCACCAGAGATATTTTCTAAAAAAAAAAAAGAAAACTATGTATCGATATGTATAGGTACAAGTCGACGAAAGTTCATAATATAATATACATATCTATACCTATAGTAAGACGTATATGTATATAAATCGCGGGTCAACGGCGCTCATTCTTCGAATAACATTCTGAAACAATACTCAAGCGCACATTGTTCACGAAATTCCGCGCTGTACTTACAATGTTGTTGCACAGATATTATATTATATTTTATCGGTTTCGCCGCAATACTTTGCCTGCCATCAGCTGCCAGGCCGCTTCAGTACAATGTAATTTGTCCGTTCGTTTATATTATAACAAATATAATATACACAGTGGAGTAGACAGGGGAGGGGTTGATGGGGCTGTAGCCCCCCCGAAATGTTAAGAAAATTTAAAAATTATTTTAATGGTCTATGATAGTCGCTCAAAAAGTCTTAAAATGTATTGAAAATATTTAAAAATGTACTAAAAGTATTAACACTTTTCAGCTATCTATCTGTGCTTGTACGTATTGAATGTTTTAAAGTGTAAAAATTGATCAGCCCCCCCTCCCTCCCAAAAAAAAAAATCCTTGCTACGCCACTGTATATATGGATACTCGCGTGCAGTGACCGTATTGTTCGACAGTGACGTGTATAATATAGGTTTATTGGAGCCTATTATTATTATTATTATACCGTGGTCCAGAGCGTTTTACCGAAACGATGTTCACAACATTTTCAAATCACCTCTCGGCCAATCCGTTTAACACAGACGTGGCGGACAAATCATTATAATATGGTCCTGTTGCGAGCGCATGAAATGGAAATAAAAGATTTATTGCCCAAGAGATATATTATATAGACTCGTTCAAACGGTCGTCTTGACTTTTTCTTCCACCGGACTTTCTCTTTCATTTTTTAAAAACTAGAAATATATATGTGAAAAACACTGCGGGGTATTTTGGATTTACATAAGTGTTCAAACAGTCATTTTCTCATATTATATTATGATGAAAATTAAAACCCATAGGTACCAATCACAGACACGACTTACACCAGTTTGAATACATGCTCATAGATTGGGCACAGTTTATTTTGATGTGGAAATTGAAAAAAAAAACAGTGAATAAAATTTAATAATTTTAATTTCTATAATTTATTGTTTGAAACATATATATTATTTCATCTGTTTATTTTGTTATAAAATTATATAAACCAAACTTTCGAATGTGTTATTTCCTAATCAAACATTCTTTGAAATAAGACTATACCTATTTTCAATTTATAATTTCGTCAAACCTTTTTAATACTTTTGAATGTGGGCCCGAGATTCTAAAATGGCCGATGACCCATTGGTCCGTAGGCGGATTTTGGACGAATATATTTCTAAAAAATCCAGCGATTTCCGACCGTTATTCATCGGGTTACTCCGTGTATACCTATACATAGAACTACGCTTTTATATACAGTCGATAAATTTTATGGAATTACCAAAGTTTTAAACACGCAACACGGTAGTTACATAAATTTAAATTTATGGACATTAGAGCTCCCTCACATTATTTAATCTAGAAATAATAGTGGTAAATAAAGATTCCGAACGGTACACAACATTCAAACGTTATAATAATATGTGAAAATATAAATATACATATTATCTGTTATACAACACTATATACCTATATATATGCACATCATTATATTATAAAGCGACGGAATAACGCCAATGAAATTTTATTTATTGAAAGCAGTATTTTTACTTTATTATTCACGTTGTAGCTGCGTATGCTATATGGAGCTATATAATAGATGAGCGTAGACATACTTTTACAATAATATCACGGGTAAGGGGCCGGTAAGATAAAATAACATCACACAAACTTAAAGTCTCGCGGACTGCAGTCCAAACTATAATAAACGATAACTTACAGCTGCATATATATAATACACACACACGCACACACACACTACACAGTACACACGCATTAATATTTAGATGTGTTATGCTTAGATATATTATGTATATAGCAGCGCATGTAATGACAAAACACACAGTTAAAATATACGTAAAGATACTCGAAACTGTAAACTTAAAATACAATAATATGTAAACATATTATTATTACGATAAAAACGTACAATTCATCGTCTTACAATACACTGCTCATTATTGTAGTGCCTTTTTTAGATCAAGAAATTTAAAATTCTCAACATTGACAGTCGTATCGTGTGCATATAGGTGCGACCGTCAGGTTACAATTATTTACCGATACCTCTTTAATATGTTACGGATATTGTTGTTTTCGTTCGTGCCTAGGTGGCTAGGTATTTCGAAATGAAAACTCGAGTGTAGTCTACAGACTTTGAACGGTTATTATAAAACGATTTTATAATACTCACGAAATTTGTAGACGAATTTCGAATTGCGTATATAGCAGGGGTCTCCAAACTACGACCCGCGAACGACTTTTGACCGGCCCTCAGAAGGACGACGATTAACCTAAAAAATTGTGCGTAGTATGTCATATTAAATATGATAATGTCTCATATCGTTGACGCCCTTGTCATATTGATGTGTCGCAACTCGCAAGTATATATATCAGCTTAATCATAATTTAATATAAATGTTTAGTTGAAAATGATAAGTGCTTATTAAAATCGGTCTGCTAAGAGCTTTACATTTTTGCCCTCTTATCAAAAAGTTTGAAGACACCAGCTGTGGTATAGTATACGAACTATGAGTGTAGAGTATTTACGTGTGACTCGTATGAGCCAAATATATACAAACTAAGAGTACATAAAATAGTGACCTATGACGTGGGTATACCTAGACTAAACGGTATACTTCTGTAAAATAAATTTTTTTTATAGATTAATGGATTTGGTTTTGTCAGCGACTTATGAGAACCACCGGTTTGTTAAAAAATATTCGGCTGACTATATTATATATAACGATATAGTTCCATAATGGTATGTATGATCATGTTAACGGTTAAGTATTGAACATAATAATATTATAAGCAGGGATCACGTGACATACTCAGTATTGATAATAATTGAACATATTAATATTGCTATAGTATATTATACTGAACGACAAATTTCTTGCGGCCGCTCGTCAGGCGAATGCACTTGACCTCATGCGCACTATAATATGGAAGAATTACAACCGCAGCATTTTCGTCCGCTCGTTTGAATGATAATAAAAAAAAAAAAATCGTAATAAATTAATGGCACAGGTAAGTAAATATTTAAAACTTGAGATAGTACCTGAGCATAAGAAAAAAAACGATAAATCATATTAGCCTATTCAATTGCTCGCATGTCATTGTTGCAGAGACGTAATTTATTATTCATATTCACCATCATATGATAATAATACTCTTTTCCTGTGACGACATGTGACAGCCAGCGGACCGCAAGCTTATAAATTGCATACATTATTTCTAAGAGATATACGCGTATTATTCTACGATTTATTTTTAATGGTTTGTATAGAAATGTATACCGCGCAGTACAATATATATATATATATATATATATATTTTGAGGACAGATGAGTCTATATAATGTGAAAACTCGTAACACTGGCAAGTGCCCGTTAAGTAGTTATCGATGCAAATATGCAATTATAATAATGTACTACTACGTTAGCTGCTGCAGCAGGTTGGGCTGTATTCAATACGACGACGAGACGTGTATAATAGACGAAATATCGCCATTTGAATAGAACTTCAGAATACATACATCATATTATTACATTATGTACAATAATAATTGTACAACTACTACTGTGCGGCAAAGCATCATCAATTATCCGTGTAACAATGCTCGCAGCTTCCAACAGTTGATCGGTGGTGGTGGGGGGGGGGCTGAGGAGTGGCACCTGCTGCAGCAGAGTAGAACGTTATGTTTTGAGAACATTTCGGGGGTAAGTGTACTGTCTAATTGTTCCAAATCGCCTGCAGACATAAAATTATGTAAGTAGGTGAAATGCGATTTTTTTTTTCGATTCGAGCACCGAATACGATGATATTATAACCTGTGCGCTTTAAATATTTGATACATTTTCAGATGAGCGAGTAGTGCTGCGTCGATAAGCCGATTGTTGTCGTACCAAGCAATATTGCACTAGTAATAATAATAATATCGTACACTGAAACGACGACGAGTGTGACAAGACGTAGGTATATATCTTATATGATAATCTAACTGTATATAAATGTGAAATGAAAATATTTGTACAGAGTAAACTATGGAACTACTTATCAGGTCTCCTTGGTTTTGTTTTTAAACGAAAGAGTATATCACGGAGAAGGTTTTTATGAAAGAAAATTTTAGGCAAATCGACCGGAAAAGTAGGAAATCTGGATGTCAAAAATACAACAGTGGCGCAATCTGTCCAGGGAAAAAATAAAAATTTAGTTTATCGTTGCAGATTAAAATAATAATAATGGACTATAAATTGGTCGCTATTGGTTAATCGGGCATGTTTGTTGATTTGTATTATTATTTTTTGTCAATCTTACTGTATAAATGTGAAATGAAAATTTGTGTACAGGGTAAGCTCAGCTGGAACTACTTATCAGATCTTCTTGATTTTTTTTTTTTTTTTTGTTAAACGAAAGAGTACACAAAATGAATGTCTGTTGTGTAAATTATACCTCTGGGAAGAAGATAGGGTAATTTTAAAAGTGTTAAATTTGGTTTTTTTTTATTCATCGGATTTTAGTACGGTTAGGATTTCGTATTAATTGATTATATTAATCAAATATTTAAATCATACACTTACGTACAAACAGCACGGGGTCCGCGATCTACCTCAGGTAGATTGTCTACCTGATAATTATTATACTGCTGCGAATTTTCATTCGGGGCTACAGAAAAGTGAAGATAAACGTTGAACACCATTCACCGAATATCAAAATATAACGAATCGAACAAAGTCGAATAGAGTTGGTGCATTTAACCCGCGGGCAACGAAGTATATTATTTAAAGTCTGGAATCGCAGCGACGACTACGGCGGAGGTCCTTAAATTCTCGTGCTCGACAACTTACACGATACATTTTATAACACGAGGCCGATAAAATAATATACTATACGTAATGGCAGGTACGTATAGGTACGCCGTCCGACTGCAGTCGGTGGTCGCCGGAGAGACAATAGGACGTTCGGCACGCGCATTTGTTACGTCTTGAACGGAAACGTTAATTCGCGAATGTCATTGATGCAAGCTGAATAATGTTTCCCGAGCCGGGGCGTGTGTTTTTTAACGGCCCGTGACGGAAGAGTTAACCGCCACCGTCGCCGGAGTAGGTACACAACCTCAGTGTGGGCAGAGGTAATAATATTATGCGGTGGGTTAGCTATTAAAACGCGTACCTATACATGATGTGTTATATTATTATATTATGTGTATACCTCCGCTGTAATATTATTATTATGTGCGAGCGTGACGTCGCACGGAAATCTGCTCGAGTGTGTGTGTGAGAGTTAAAATTTTTTGTTTCTTTTTACACTCGGTTTAATTGACAACGGTCGCGGTCCATAAAAAAAAAAGAGTACGACGACAAGACGTGGAGAAGAAAAAATGTCGGTATATACTGTATTTTCTTTTGTGCGAAACATCGCCAGTCCCAGATTAATGGCTAATTAAAATAGCGTACTCCTCCGGCATGCAGCGAGTGTGTGTGTATACGTATACACGAAACACACACACGGGATGTGCATACACATGAAAAAAAGATGAAAGGAGGACGCACAATATAATTAGAAATCGCGTCAAAATAACACATCAAAAGGCCGACGCCTCTCGGTCGCATACGCACCCGCGCTTACGCACGTATGCACACACACACACACACACAACATATTTATAAAAGGTTTGTTTTTTCTAAAAATAATCCCGGTGACGGGTCATGTGCAAATTCGGAACAATTCTTGGTCGGAGATTTCATTAAGGAGATTTGTTAATCCGTTGAAATACCACAAAAAAAAAAAATCCATCTCGGCCTGTCCAAAACTGTTTACACAGTGCTAACAAACTCTACCGTTCGCCACAAGTTAATGTTGATCGTTTATTTGCTTACGAGCATGACAAATTTCCCTCCGATTTGTATAACTCAAATTAAAAGATAAGAGCACGAAAAAAACGTCCTCGTGCCTTAACAATTTTTGTTTATTCTAAAAATAATTTTATTTCAAAATTATATGAAACATATCCTTTTTCGGATAATCATAGTTTCTTTATTATTATGATTTATGGTAAATGTTTATATTATCACCCTCTCATACAGCAGGTTTAGGTATATAGGTATATAGACACTACTTAAAATATATTTAAATCCATAATTGATCCAAATATAATTGTTAGGTGCTCATTAAATTAATTTCAAGCATAAGTATTTATTTTAAACGTGATGTCAATTTAATGCCTTCAAGACGTCATTGAGTATTTTATACAAAATTATAAGACATAATATGTAGGTATACCTAATCTCTATGTAGGCTACAGGTGAGTAAAAAAATGTATAAAATTGATTTAAATAAAAGTACAATATCCAAGTAATTGTAAATAATTGATATGATAATAAATTATACTTTTCATCACTGTAACTTTAATTAATAATTGGTGTACCTATATGTATAAAATATTTATAATACACATTTTAAATAAAAAATGTACTGAACTTTTTTTTAGACATCTTAAACTTTAAATTATGTTTAACTAAAAATTAATAAATTATTTATGGGTAACATAAACGAAATCGTCGAGAACTCTCCAATTTAAAAATTATAATATGAAACATCTATGGCTATAAGTTATAAATAACAAATTAATGGGTAACATTATCACGTGAGTGCAATGAAATATGTATACCAATAAACCTACTTAATTGTATTAGTTCGTAGGTGGACAAATTATTTCTATTTATTTTTAATTACACCGCACAATAATCATTATTTGTTATCCGCCATTTCGTGTGGGATTCTTGTACAGGTTAACTACATAATAATAACTCAACTTCATAAGTCGTAGATTATTAAAATAATCAAATGATGAATATTTTATTTTGACAATGGCCACACGCTGAATAAATAGAAATAGTCAATTATCAACATTTCAGACCCCGAAGCTAAGCGCCAAATATAGGTTTACAAGTTTACAACTATGATTTATTTATTTGTTCATTTTATTATTATTATGTAAAGAGATTTTTGACCAGAAAGTGGTCGAAAAGTTTCAAGTGGCCCTATCTATCGATTGGAAGTCGAATCACGTTGCCACTTTGAAGAAGTAGTTTTTTTTTCAATTGACTGTGAAGTTTCCCAAATATTTATCGAAGAAATATATATAATATTGTTATAGAGCTGCAGTAGCCATTGAAAACAAGCTAAGTATTAGTCTCGATCTCCGCACGGATTCAGTTTCACAACGTTTCTATGCTCAAAAATTATACTGAGTAGTTTTGAATTTTTGATTAATGACTTGGTGAATAACTCATTATAGGCATAACTACGAAACATTTTTTTTTTTTAAATCAGGAATATACATATAATTATACTAATAATATGACCTTTCGGCTGAAACCAATACCAAAAATCGATAGTACAACACTAATAATCGTTTTAAGTTTATATTATCTTTTTTAATATTTAGCAATTATCATACATTATTCATGAAGCAAATACTTCACCTATGATATACATCGTAACTAGGAAAAATATAATTAACTGTTACCTACCTATGAGTTTAAATCTACAAAAAACGTAATATTCATTTAAAATGTAAATTTTTTCAATGATTGTTAAAACTATTTTCTCAGTTGATATGTATATTCGGTTAATTAAAACCATCTATTGCGAACAAAATTTTTTTACCTCGAAATATTTTATATTCATGAGAAAAATACAATAAAATATTATGTTATGCATCTGACATTTATGTATATATTATTACCTATATATATTATTCAAATACTAATTATTGTACGATGCATAATAATGTGGTACATTCGTACAACAATGCCATATTAGATTTCATTATAATAATGAAATAATACAGTATGTCAGTATTTTACTATTATAGTTAACTAAATTAATAACTACTATTTTGGTGTTATTTGGCCCGTGGTGTCATGCTATGTATTACACAAATCTATATTGAGCTCAAATATATCATATTTGATAATAATATTATTACAAAATATGAATTTATGTGATGAAACATACAAAACCATTGTTTTGTGGGGTTGATTAATATTGTTAATTAATTAAGTTAGGTTATACTTTAATGCTAATTGAAAACAGTTTGAAGCCTTTGTATTCAATTAACATCATTAAATAAAATATAAAATTTAAAAATTTAAAAATTATAAATTTACTATTGAAGAAGTAGGTAGTAGAACAATACATCCATGTCCAACATGATAATACTGATCATTTTCGTGAAGAATTTCAGATAAATTCTCAAAAGTTCAACAATTAATATAGGTAGGTATATGCTTATAAAGATTTATTTTTTTTTTTTATTTGTGCCGGTCATAACTTATAGTAGCTAGGTAAACTTAAAGTTTGTCGACAGCAAATTTCTTTATTTTTGTTCGTTTTGCGCGATTGATTTTTATATTAAATTATATTATCATAATATCAATATGTTTTTTTTTATAAAATTTAAAGTACAAGCGTCAATGGACACGGAACAATGTCGTTCAAACATGTACAATTGTTTTAATAATTATAATATAATATAAAGACGAAAGTCGTGACTGAGAACTGCAGTGAGTGAAATTGGACGGAAAACTTAAGAAAACCAGTCGAAAATCTTTCACTCGATGTGAGATGATAACAACAACAACAACAACCATCTCAATAATATCAATAATAATAGTCTCAATAGTTCCTAATATTATATTGTAACGCTGACGATTGCAAAACTCGCCTGTGGAGGGGGGGGGGACGTCCCGCAATAATATCGTACGAACAGACGAGTTGGTATTCGACGAGCACAATAATAATAATATATTCTTTACCACCCACGAACGAATGCATAAATTATTAATATAATATATTATTCGTCTGAAATATACGTCCTACAAAACAATAATGCCTAATTTCGAGAACCGTAATACGCTGTTGCGTCCTGTATATATTATACAGGGCGTGTACGCACATCGTCTCGCGTAGGCGCGAATTTCCGTATATTAAAATATAATATATTATCGTACATCCGATTTATGTATAACACTGCCGTTGTTATAACGTCACTGTTTTGACTGCAGCCGTCGTCGTCACCATAGTAAAAATAATAATTATTTATTTTTAATAAGCGTTCGAATACGAAGACGCGTGCCCACACTACGTGCCTATACAGTTTGAGTGGAAAAAAGTTTCGTCGGCGTGATATCACAAGATATTATTTCACTGCAGTCGTTTCGCCGCTGACAACCACGACCGCGGTTCTGTGCGACGGTGTGTGCGGATAGGTGCCGAAGAAAGTCGGTCGAGCGCATAATATTGTACCTAACCTGTAGTGAACAGTATTCCGCGGACGCGGGTTTTGCGGACGGACCTTTGGCGTGTGTAATTCGACCTTTGCCGACCTACCGTCGTTGCACTACGTGACTATATAGGTATATCATAATGCATTATTACGATATGCACATGCACGTGCGCGGGCACATACGCATATAACCGACCTATTGCGCATTGTGGGTCAACTACGCGGAATATCGTAGGTATTATTATTGCCACAATCATGCGGGGATGTCTGGGCGCAATAAATTTTAAGAAGAGTGTGAAATTCATAGCACGATTTTAATTTTGTTCGCTTTGTTGCCAGCCAGAGGTGGAACTCTATATGCAGACGGATGACTGCAAGACGATGCTGCACAGCACACGAGACGCTATTAAAAAAAAATTACCAAGTCGACGAGAATAATAATATTATATCACAGCATTGCCCCGCAGGCGTGTAATAATAATATTGTCTTTGAGAAGTAAATCAGCGTTTATTCATAATTAATTATAGGTACGACTATCAGTGGTAATATTATTGTTATTGGAATCCGAACGATAAATACGATGTCATGTAAATCGCTTAAATTTTTTAGCGAGATACGACGGGCTACGGCAGAATATACGTATAGGTAACTACCACCTACATACAGCGAAACCTCGATAACTCGAATCGGTTGGGGGTGAAAAAAAAATTCGAGTTATAGAAAAAATTGTGTGTATACTATTATTGAAATGCAGGGGCGAAGATATTCCTTCGAGTCATCGAAAATTCGACTTATGGACAGTGTTCGGATTAGACAAGTACTTTTTTATCTAGATAAAGATAATGCAACTCAAATGCATCTAGATTCTAGATAGATATAAAAGATAACTTAAATAATATTTATCTAGATAAAGATAAATACTTTTTTGTCTAGATAAAAAAAAAATACAATTATTTTTTAAAAGGTTTTAAATTTAGATATATTTTAGTTGGGAACTAGGAACATAATAATAACAATAATGATATAAATAAAAATAATTACATTATTTATAAGCCATAAACTTTTTTTGAGAATCTGTATAAATATTTAAAAATGCGTTTGCACATAAGATTTAGATTCCTTGTACCTACTTATCTAGATAAGATGAAAGATGAACAAATAATTATCTACATAAGTCCGATTTATCGAGGGTTCACTGTATTTTGTTGGATTGCGAACGAGGCATTCATAATATTATACAGATATTGAGTTGGTAACAATAATGGTAACCTTTGCAGTGCAAAATCGAAACTAGAATACCGTGAATTTCGTACATATAGTCGACACGTCTTCAAAACGTTTACTCGCCGAAAACATCGGATGTTTCGTCATACTATTAATCTCATATTATAATACACGTTGTTCATAAATCGTCGCAGTCAAACGGCGTACATACGATCCGGTGTGTCAAAATAACGTCGCGAAGGTATTGGATTTCAGATTCGTCGAGTCGGCGGCACGTTTGAACGTCGAGCGGTTTTTTTCCTCCAAAATTCGTACCCGAAATCGTATACTATTGGAAAATTGCGAATGTGTCACAGACACCGGTAATGCAAGTTAACGTATCGTCTACTTCCTGTCTCGAGATGCAGTCGCAGCCGACCATATTATATAATATACGTGCTGCTCGTGCCGTTGAAATCCAATACCTATGAATACCTATATGTGTGTCTTTACGAGGACCGCGGCGAATATACTGCACGTGCAGTGTCCTAAGTGTTTAATCATCACCATATATGTATATGGTCGCCGACGTCATAACGTCGTTTCCGGACGAAAGTATGACTTCATCGAAAACGTTTCGCCGAGTGCATATAGGTAACACGAGAGAATGCTTTTACGAATTCAAAACGAGACGGGGGGGACACGTGGTGTGTAATTCGTCACGAAGACACGAGCACTGCACGCATGCATGTCTAAGAGAAATACATCATATTAATATTCAAATTGCATGCTTATGTTTTGATGTTTAAGTATATTATCGGCACGAGATTCTCGAAAACACAAGATAATAATAATATTACAATCTCTCGGCGTCTTAAAAAAACAAAAAAAAATAGGTATGCAATATTCAAATATCATAACTACTATCATTGTGACTCGGCAGAGCGTTGGTGTATTTATCTGTTTATTTCGATTGTAATACTGGTGAATAATATATTTCGTGTTCATGATATTAGTTTATTGTTCGAGTCGAGTCGAAGAATTTAATAGTGTATACAGGTGCCTGTAGAAGAATTACGGAAAAAGAGTATTAAAAATTAGGACCGTTCGTGAATATTAATAAATTATTTCTTTAAATAACAAAAAAAAAAAAAAAAAACGTTTAAAATATCCGTTTAAAACCTATCGGACTCGGCCTTTCATTAATATATTATTATATTATAATAAAGACCAAAATAAATTTGTTTTATGTTTGGGTTGACACACGACATCACTATATTTATGTGTATACTTATAAAACTGATATACAATGGAAACAATATTTTATCGGCTTACACGGTTTTTTTCAACGT
The DNA here is from genome assembly GCA_016617965.1 of Macrosiphum rosae. Lineage (NCBI taxonomy): Eukaryota > Metazoa > Arthropoda > Insecta > Hemiptera > Aphididae > Macrosiphum > Macrosiphum rosae. The sequence continues at coordinate 45,616 of WHPZ01589659.1, forward strand.
TTTTTTTTTTTCTTATTTATTATCTGAATATATAATATATATTTTGTTGTCACATAATAATATCGTACGCACAAGTATAATAAAATATTCGTCTACATAATATTTTCGAGTACACTGAAAAGTATACAATGCATTTCGGTTTGAGGAAATATTATTATTTCCATTTGCTTGTTCTGCACCGTTTGGCAATATATTATAATAATATTATAATAATATACTCTCGGAAATCGATATTGCTAAACGAATCGTTTTATGTGCACAATTCGGTGTGCAGGGCCCGAATAAACGACGCAACGAAAACATAAATCACAATGCGTTTTGTTTTGTACATGATCGATTTGAGGACGTTAAATTATTGATCGTTAACTTTTTTTTTGTTTCGATGCACCGGTGCACCAATATGCACTGCACCGCAAGAAGTCAAGTCAGAAGCAGCGATGATAATAATGATAATGAAACATTTTCTCTGGTGGTATGGGCGGCGCAAGGTGGAGATAATAATATTCGCTTTTTCAATCACACAAATTGTTAAAAACGCATTTCGATCGAATGATTTATAATATAATATCGTTTCGTGTTTGTTTTGCGTTTCCGGATGTTTCTCTGCAGCCGATTTGTTTTGTACATAATCGATTTGAGGACGTTAAATTATTGCTCGCTAACTGTTTTTTTTTTGTTTCATGCGCCACTACACCGGTGCACCAATATGCACTGCACCGCGAGAAGTCAAGTCAGAAGCAGCGATGATAATAATGACAAATTTTCTCTGGCGGTATGGGCGGCGCAAGGTGGAGATAATAATATTCGCTTTTTCAATCACACAAATTGTTAAAAACGCATTTCGATCGAATGATTTATAATATAATATTGTTTCGTGTTTTGTCTGCGTTTCCGGATGTTTCGTTGCAGCCGTCCAATATATGGGCGACATAAATTCTATTCTAACCCTCACGGGGTCCAAAAAGTTCACACACGCACTCACACACACACACACGCGACGACATATTTTTCTCGCAGTGCTTTTATTAAATAAGTTTTTTTTTCCTTTCCTGCAAAGTTTCGTTCAGGAGTTGTGGGTGTGGTGGGGTGGTGGGGGGGGGGCGCACGCGGGTACGGTTCGAAAAAAGTTTTGACCTTCTCTGTCTTCGTCATTACCGTCGGGCCCGTATTCCGGTCGTGTATCATCTCATTTGTGATATATAAGTAAATATGAGTTCCAGAAGACGTTATTATTAATAAAACTTAACGGTGATCCGCGGATATATATCTTCGCGCGCGCAAAACTTTTCTTCTTATTTTCGCTTGCTTTTACTTTTGATTAAAGGCGGCTGCCGGATTTGGACAGCTTTCCCCGCTGCTCCGCTCCTCCACCGTTTCGGGCGGTAATAATATTTCGTAATAAAAACCAACCGTAAAACACGAGTTCCCCAAAACCAATATTACTTATGGTTCCCGTGTTGTTGGACCCTCGCCTTTCCCGGCAAGTCATAAACGTGCAAAAAAAAAAATAAAAATAAGGGCCACAAAATGAAATGAATTAACTTTGCTTGTCGTCCTGCTTAGCCCATAATGGGATTTCACGCCCCCTCCGTTATATACCTTGTCCACGAGCAAATAATTGTCGTTATTTCTTTTCGACTTCGTGATTGATAATAAATAATATCATACATCGTCACAGTCGCGTGCAGATAACAAAATGGGCTTATGAGTAAAACTAATATTTATTTACTCATTTCAAACCGACTGACAATAATCGATCAAATATGATATACGGATTATTATTGTACACGTCATCGCGAGTTATTAAGAAGGTCGAATTTTTTTGATTTCTCAACAGAATTTATCGTATCAATTTTGCAGTATTATTAATAAATGACCAGCTGTACGAACAGTTTCATTAGTATATTATGATAGTTCTATATATATTTGTAAGTAAGTCAGTTGTTTTTATGTTATTTCGTAATTCATACGATCACTGAACTTGCTGGATAATTAATAATGTTGTCCCGGTTGGACATTTATCAGATTCAACTATATTTCAAACGTAACAGCAGCGATAAAATTCGCCTACAGGCAATTGACCTCGAATATTAATAAATCAAAACCGTTACAACACTACATTATACACGATTACAAATGTATGTGGAATATATTTATTGAATAATAATCTACAAATATTATTATATAATATAAATAACACACATTTGAAAATTATTGTATATAATTATAATAATTATCAGGAATGCAAACAAAAAATATACGTTTGGGAGTATTTTTTTTTTTTTTATATCATTTAAAACATAATATACACTGTCGAGAGTCATGATTATCGGTCACAATATGATGGTATTTCATGTCTCGGATCTTATGATTCAAACGTCTTTGCACATATTATTATTATTTTGTGACTCAGTATAATATGTACAACTATAATAATATGTACAACAATATGCGAATGGATTTTAATTTCGAGTTTGTGGCGTTTTTATTGTGAAACTAATATCTCTTGTTGTCTGCGCATAAATCGTGTAGTGCAGCTTGTATGGAAAATTAAATTACGAATAAATAAAATTGTTTTGCAGATCCAAGCGGCCGTGAGTAACTTCCAGGAATTCAAAATAATTTTAATTCAATTAACATTAATCTTCTAACCGATTTTCCGTGGTCCGTTAGAAGCGTTTATAGTATCGAGTTTCACTGGAAGTATCGTATTCTCAAAGTATCTATATAGGCAGGTACCTACCTCAGGTTATGTAAAAAATAAGACGTATTAATTTGGGAACGTAATACAATACCAATTTATAAAAGCAAAACATTTCGAAAATTGATCGATAACCAATCGATACATTCGGCTTATAAATCGTGATTGGAATCGATTGCACACACACACACCATATTATATAATAATATGTTGTACAGGTACTACACCCGGCGATCACGCGTTTAATAAATTATTATAATTATTAAAGGCGACGAAATGAAGAGAGAAATATTTGAAAAAAAATAACGTCCTACAACACCGTCCAGACATTTGTTTCGTACCTATATCTGTATATATATATATATACTATACGTTATAAACTGTTGATCATATCAAAGTCGTTTTGAAAAATAGAAGTGTGTAATATAATAAAACTTTACAACGTTGTCGGGTCATTAATTTGAATTTGCATGCACGTGAATAATACCAGTGGTACGCGAAGGTAATAAAAAATTATGTGTGCGACTCGCGGATAAATACACTGCTGAATTACTTAGGTAATGACCGTGAGTGGAGACACCGGGTCATTTGGATTCAAACACACATTAAGAGTGCATACATATATCGAATGACACCGATGTATTTAATGACTCGAGTACGGCGGAAAAATCACAATTTATTTTAAGACCGACTGTGAATGTGCTGATATAGGCGTGATGCGTATAGTACAAAAAAAAAAAAAATGGCGGACTTCAAAATGAAAAATATGTAACACAGGAATCCGAGGTAGGTGCGTATACATATGTGTACCCATCACACGTTTATACCGTTCAGTAGAATGTTCTAACAGGTGCCGTGTGGTGCAACAATAATATTATTATGACGTGCAAAACTCGATCCTGTAATCGAATTCAAAGAAAATCTTTTCAATCCGAAAAAATCGTCCTCGTAGAGTTATGACACATGACTGCAGTTTTGGTCAATACGTCGTATTAGTTATTTTAACCAGGTCCGATATAATTTATATACACGACTCGACGAAATGTTTTGTAACAAATCAAAACTATCAAAGTCGTCGATATGGAAAATGCCTTTGGTATAGGGTGCCCGTATCATCGACTACCTATGTCGGTTCCGGTGTTTTAAAACATTTAAATAATCGATGGTTCCGGTTCCGATATTTTAATATTACGTTGTGCGTACAGTAAGCATGATAATTATATACCATACTATCGCGACCGGATAAAACCAGTACAGCCAGGTCCAGCCCGTGCAGACGTCTTGGAACATAATGTAATAATAATAATAATATCTATATATCTGCGTATTCCACCTTGTGCGCATGCGTCAACGAAAATCCAAACCGAAAGCGCCGGAAGACCTGTGCGCGATCAGGGGCCGAGTATCGCGGTCGATCGGTATGTCGTACGTACGGCCCCGGACGCGTATTCCCACGTCGTCGTACACAATATTATGATAATATTATTATTATTATTATTATTATTATATTATATTATTGTGAATACCGAATAATGAACCGCGGTGGTTCAGTAGGTGTCATCCGCGGGGCACGCGGTGAACTCGCTACAGGACGGGCCGAACCACGCGAAATCCGGACGGAGGAACGGACGTGGAAAGAGTGTGATGGTGAGATACAGGGAGTGAGAGAGTGAGAGATGGAAGTACGAGAACGGACAGACAGACAGATGGACAGACGCAAAGCCGCCCAGAGGCGTCGAAGTCTCTTGTATTATATTATGTGCACCCATGTATACATAGATATATGCAAAACACCGGCCGGTCTTAACACTGCAGCACTGTGCCATTGTAATAATAATAATAATAATAATTTGTATAAATAAAACCGCGAGGTATATGTATATATATATATGTATAGGTGTGTGTGTGTATGTGTACTATTATAGCTGCCCGATGACTAATCCGTATAATGCAAGTGCGTATACACTGTGCGTATTTGCATATATATATACGCTGTATACATACATAAGTTTAATAAAGAATGCGTATAATATGCATTGTATGTGTGTGTGTGTGTGTGTGTGTGTGTATTATTGTAATACGCTTTCCGACTTTGTTCCTCGAGCGTCCAAAGTGTATCAGATCTCGGATAAGACGTATTCTCACCGCCTCCGACACGACAGATGAGAAAAACGTCTATACAGTCGAAGACGGCCATATTACCTATATATCCTTCTGTAAACACTCAACCGCTGCAGTGACATATAGGTTTTGAAACAATTAAGGTGCCTTTACACTGTATAGTCTATAATGTGTTGTTTTTTTTTATCACGTTCTTGGTGGAATAGTATATCTATTATGTTAACGAATGTAATATGTAATGTATCATGTAACCTTATCATATATGAGCATGGTTATTATTTTGACCGAAGGTAGTTGATAACTATATTAAATCACTAATACCGCACGACGACAAGTCGAACATTCTTCAACTTTCTGGTAAAGCTTGGTAATGACATGGTATATTAATCATGTAACCATGTCCGGCCAATCAAAACACTGTCATTTAACTACACGACGTGTTAAATTAAAGACGACACTATACAGTATAGTGTCACATAATTTCCAGCTAGTCGACGAGACCGCGGGCTATATATGTCTTGTGCGTTGACTCGTCCCTATTATTATTATCTCTTGCAGTCGCTCCTTTCGGTCATTCAACGGTTTTCAAAGGCGAGGCGCAATATAGTACTATATAGGTATATGTATATGTACCTAACCTCTGTCGGATCGCTGTACACCACTGAACGCCTTTTCCCGTCGCCAAAGAAAACTGTGGACATTATGTTGATATGCATTTCTTGTGCAGTATTTAATAAACACGCGTTTATCTGGGGGCGAGAATTCGTTGCAAAGAACCCGGGTGATCACTCATCCGGGAGATTGCGATTGTGGATACGATGCAGCACACATTAATAACTGCGGCCAACCACCGTGCCACACCAGGCCCAAATAATATGTTTGACTTAAAGTTTAACGTAACATGACGTCATATACATACTGTATATATAGTAGAGGTCATTCGAATTTCCTTTGCCAAGTCATTATCAAGCTTTCGTGATGCGTGTATGCAACAGGTACTCCAGTTGAACATTATATAATATTATACCTAAAATATCGGGTTTAACCTCTGCGCAGAGACAATCGCCGCCGACCAACCGATAACGGCCTGGACAACAATATCGTGTACCTATAACAATAGTCTATAATCACGAACTCGTCGCCCTGGACACAATCTCTAGTGCAATAACACCGCCGCACCTGGGCGGAACCTCATCGGGTTTCGGAAACGCACGAGTTTCGCGCGTAAACCCGCAGCGGGTTTGGGCTGTTGGCCGATTACGAAATACGTCGGTCGGACCCGCAGTTATAGGTATGTATTATATTTAGGTGCTACACCTATACGTCATATAAACTCGCACTACGCGTATAATAGTAATGATATATTATAATATTCGGATTGTCGTTGCCCATAATATATTATTATTATTATTGCGCGCCGTTTTGGGGCCGCGGGCTAAAGCGCGCCCGTTCGTATAATGTGTTTCACCGTACGCGGTTTTGAGCGTACGAAAAACCACACGGTCCTCGTACGATATGCGTAATAATGATATCGCGAGCGGCAAATACGTCGAATTCGCGTCGGCAAGACACGCGCCCGTTTGTTTGCGCAACTATCGTCGCGTTTACAATATAATAATATCATATATCGTATAATATGCAGCAAGTACGAATCTTACACGCGTAAACATATTATAAAATAATATCTGTGGGCAGGGAAACCAATAGGCAAATACTGACGCTCGTTCGTGCGACCCGGCCGGTCAAACACACCGCGGCGGAGGTTGCGTTGCGTAACGCCGGCCGTCGGCGGTCTTGCCTCGGCGTGCCGTCCGCCGCCGATAAAACATGGCTATATAGTAGTTGATATGGGTACGGGTCGGCACATCGTCGTAACAGCACAATAATATAATACAAGATATTATAATGTGTAGAGGTGCCTCGAGTTGTGCAACACTACGACAGTTTTCGGACCGTCTGTCGGAGACTTCATCGTGCACAGCTGCAGTCGACACGTCTTCGGGCGGGGGCGGCGCGCGTGCTTTAATCGGCGCGACAAAATGCGTTACGATCGAACCTAATGATCGATTGTTAGCGGCCGTCGGGTCAGTAGCCCGCCTGTACACGTATGCATCGTACCTATAAATATTATAATATATATATGTGTGTGTGTGTGTGTGTGTGTACATAAGCACCGCGTCCAGGTAAAAGGACCGATGAGGAGTGAATGAAAAATAATGACGTACACGACCGACGCGGCGGGTGTACGAGCACATTTATATCATTAAACATATTTTTTTTTTTATACAGTACGTGTCATTCGCCGCTCGTACGTCAGAAAACGATTAACGAAATTTATGTCGGCTCGAGAATTTATGGGCGAGCGTGGAATTGCACGCGGAACGCAGAGGTTTCGCAACGATCGACACTCCGCCGCGATTAGGAGATTTTGTTTTCGCCGGCTATATAATATAAGTCCGGATCGTGATCGGTGCGTGGGTATACTGCAAATCGCCTACCAAAAATATGCGAATTTATTGCCTATATCGTTGCGAATAAAAACGTCAACATACACCTGCAGTCGCCTCCCGCGAACAGCTATATTTTTATATTATAATGACTACTAAAAACGTTCTCACTAATCTTAGCTAAAATAAGTACCGCTTAGAAAGACGCGTTTATGTATACATTGTATAATATATTGTGTTCTTATATAGAAAAAATTCATCTTGTACAGTAACGCCCAATAAATTATGATATAATACAATTTACAACATTATAATATTGAACTTAACTAAAAATCAAATGATCTACAGTTTTACATACACAGATACAGTTACCTATAGGCAAACACCTTATACTGATGGACGGGCAACAGTAGCAGTTCGAAAGATAGGACGAGAGGGCGCTGCTGGCGGTACACCGTGTACTGCGCACATGCGCATTAATGAGTACAATATTTTTAAAACCGTACCAGACGTAAAGTACGATTAACTACTATGTATTCTATATGTGTATTGTACTGTAAAACATTATAAATAATAATCCATTTGTACTTTGTAGTTTGTACTTTAACTTAAGATCTATCGTCTGTGCTTAAACTACACAAGTCAAAAAACAAGACGTATACCTATACAATATTATTTTCGACAATAAAAATTGTACAGAGTGGTAAGTCTGACAGAAAATTTTGCTGCATCACTGTGTTATGTCTCACCTCGGCTCATAGCGCATATCATGGTATACGGAAGGCTCGTCTATTAGTATAAGGTCTATGCCTATATAGGCTATAATAATAATATTATGCGCATTGTAATTCACAACAGTTATTTTATTTTCCTAACACTATGCCTTCAACTATTATTGTAGTAAACATTATGGTTTTATTGCAAGTCTATAGGATAACTTCATATACCTACGTGCTGCAGGGAATACGACATTGGCATAGTGTTTGTTTACGGCTCTCACTTTTACTCGGACCCGCGATCGGTATGTACACGATTCGAGAGGAAAAAATGCAATTAACGCACAGAATCGTTTATTATCGCGCCCAACGCGCTCACACGCCATATTATTATAATTCCTTCATTTCCTATACAAACACTTTCATTATTTCCATCGTTAACGCGAAACGGTTTACAATACAAAATAATAATCGTCTGTAAAAACGATTTCTTTAGATTTCCAGCGATAGTATAAAGGTACAATATCTTATAGGTAGGTGTAGAACAGAGGATATTATCTTATAATAATGCATTTTTTTTTCAGGAAAATATCGGTGAAAGCTGGTGACTCACTATTATTTGAACATATCGAATAATATTCATTCATAAAAAATCGGCCTTAATAATTTCACATCAAATGAGTAAGAGTTTCAAAATTCTTAATATAGTGTTGTCGCGATGCAGTATTTTGGACATGACTCAACAGTTAAAAGTCACAAACCGTTTGTGTCTTACAGCATTTTCGTACGATTATATAAGTTTAGCCGTTTCGCGCAGTACCTATATAATATGTGACAAACGGTAAACATATACCCATTACTCGTGTTTAATTAAATATATTATTGGCAGGTAATCGATTGCTTTAAACGAACGCGATCGCGAGTGATAGCAGTGGTTATTTAAATAATAATTAAAACTCCATAATATACTGGTTGGATAACGAAATGCTAGAAACCTAACCGTTAACGTTAACTAACCTACTTATAGAAGTTACTAGTCTACTGAGTACTAATATATATATTATATTAATATGAAGATGTGTACATGCAATATTGTGTGTGTATAATATATTCTAGCATAATTCTGAGACGATTGCAGTAATTTCAACAAGGCAACTATAGGCATGCCGTACAGGCTGCACAATCTCTAGCTCCACATTTAAAACACTGGCAATAATATAATAATCGAACCACTAAATTTGCTCGCCCATCCACTCCGTATTCAAAATGTTCATCCCATGCAGTTACTATGAGTTTTTGTAAGACACGAAATGTAATGGTGGTCATTAGTTGATTTTCTGCTGTCGGTTGTCGGTTTGCTTTAAAATGTATTAAATATAGGTAGGTAAGTATAAAAAAATCATATAATATCCCAATGAAAACTACTACCAAATTATCCAATGTACACATACAACAACAAAATGGTTTCGAAATAATTTTGAACCAATGGTCATACAATTGTTGACAATTAGCAACTAAAGGTACAGATATTTGTGCTAATTTAACCTGTTGACTGCATTGAGTATAGTATATATTTATACATATTAGTGTTGAGCTCTCACAGTTCTGCACAAATAGATGATAATGATTTTCATATTTATCAATTTTTTTTTCGAGGGTTGACGAATTCAATCTCGTTTATGCATTTTGAGAGTTTAATTTATTTCACATTTATTTGATGATTTAAATGATTGGATTTTACAATAAAATCTCCTATTAAAAATCTTGTTGTAAACCGTAGAAAAAAATGGAAATCAATGGTATTAACTGCTAACGTCACTTTTTATCTTAGATTTTATATTTTGTATTGTAAAAACCGTTAAATAAGTTTAGTTATTAGCGTTTGCGTTTTATCTTTCCCATAATGTTGTTATATGTAATATAAATCAATTTTAATGTGATGAATAATATAATGTAATAAAAAGTATATTTCGCATCTGTAAATTATGTGTTTCATCACAATACAAGGTAACTTTATTAAAAATTTGAAACAAAGCAAAACCTTTAGTAAAGAACATAATATTACTACCTTAACTATATCCTAACGTACCTATGTTATTCCCACAAAATTCATTGTTTAACCAAAGTTTTATCTCTTAATGCATTTAAAATACTAAAATCGTGTAACACATTGTTTGTTATAATATAATTAAATTTCTAAGGGACATGTTATTTCAATAATTTAATACAATTCTGATAGTCAAAATCAAATTTAAGCATATAAAAACTAATATTATATATATATAATAGACACATGCTACGAGAAATAAAATTCAAGAAATATATTTTAAAAAATAAAAATTTTATACAGTAATGAAAAAAGTAAAACGTTGAACTTAAAAGATTAATGAATAAAAAGTTTGATATAAATATTCAAAGATCATTAATAAAATTATTTTTTATACGAAACTAAGTTCATGCGTTTTGGTAAGTGCACTTCGTATTTTAATGTTTTTTCGACATTTTTAAAATACACATAGTTTCGTTCTTTAAAGTAAGTTAGTATTCAATAATTAACAAAACCAAGTGGTTGATACACTGCATAGTAACATGTTAATTGTGCATAAGTCATAACGGTATTATTTTATCGACGAAATGTGAAATAATTGTAAAATAAAATCTAAATAAAATTTTCAAATAATTTAGAGTATTTATTGTACGTTTTCGAAAAAGTAGCATATTGTATAATATTATAGAATAATATTTGCACATCGCGTGACTTGAATTCGTCATGACTCTGTTTAAATACGGAGTTGCTGAAATAAAACATAATATTATTATATATTATTCACGTGTTGGTTGTATCGTCGTAATCTATTAGGTTATAAAATACGCAAACCATAATTCATTAATGCACGGCAATAAAAAAAAGAGGTAATTGAATTAATGTATACATATTTGTCTGTGAAAATATTTACATATTATCATACGAATATAATATAATTGGTATAAGTAATGTTACAATATCGATATTAATGTATTTCGTATGTAAAATATCACATATAAATAAAATTGTTGATTTAAATTAATCTGAAACTAATTTGACAGTTGGCAATATAATAATGTGTAAAAAAAAATTCATTATTTGCCATTTAACCGCAAAACGGCGTACTATATTATAATAATTAATATTCATAATATACCATAGTATTCTGTACAGGTAGATACCAGCTGATACCTGTATCTAAGTACATATATTATAGTAAACATTACATATTATATTTATACCTATATTTATATATTATACAAACGTTATCGTGCAGCTAGATAATAAATGAAAGTACTTAACATTTTTTTTATCTCACTGCACAATAAACGAGCAGTGAGATTATCATTGTTATATTGTAATGCGTTTTGAAAATTGCGATTTGCAGGATTCGCGCCGAAAGATCCATCGGTGGCCCATTTAAACTCTTTCAACGTCGTTAAGAGCGAAACTAAAAAATAAAAAGAGGATCCGGCGCACAAAGGATGAGACACTATATATATTGTCATTATTCTAGAGTGACCGATATAACATTACATTATTATTATATGACAATATACGCAGGAATAAGCACGAGCGTATATATTATATTATTTACCGCCTCGTGTAGCTATATTTCGTTCTCAATAATACAATATGGTTAGGCATGAACGTACGTTTTTGAAACGGTATAATATATTGAAAAGTTCGCCGTCCCGAAAACCAAAAGTCACACTCGAACCCCCAAGCCTTTGAATAATACATAAATGGAAGCTAATAAAATAAAGGTTCGACGAGGTGTGATGATGATGTGCGAATAGCGACGTGCGTATAATACAGTCTTGTTTACTCGGGATATTCCGCGATGGAAATCGATTCATAATATCCATTCAACGGCACTATTTTTGACGACTGTGTATACCCACCCACACCTATATATTTCGTTATATTGTGTTCTTATTGTGTCGCTGCGAAAATGAATTTTGTTTCTCTTAGCATTTGCGGCGGCGGCGAGTCCTATTTTTTTTTTTATTTTTTTTTTTTGTACAATACCTCTAGTACGTTATATATTATTATTCTTTATACGAAATTACTATTCGTCGGCAAACGCGGATTCCAGTGACGTCATTTCGGTTTTCAATAGAGGGGCCCAAAAGTTTCGACCAGCCCAAATGGGTAATTTAAAAAAACATAATTCATTTATATATATTTTTTTTAATATTATAACACTAGGCATGAGTGCCTAGTGCTAATAATAACCTACCGGGCACCATATCTTTTATAATCAGACTTTTATTGTCTGCTTATTTTTAAATGTTCTATACATAATTTTTATTATTTTTAACACGTATATTAGAACCGGGACCGCAGTCTCTATATTTAAAAAATTCAAAAATAACGAGGTTACTTCCATGAATTGAACATCCTACTATCCAGTAAATGAAAAATATAAATGTTATCACAATTATAAGTTCGTGGAAATGCGACAAATGCGTCAGAGACGAGTTCCTGGGGGTGTTCCTATGGTATAACATACCAAAATTATCCAAATTTACCATATTTACGTAAATTTTACATCATCTCTACGCAGTACAATATTATTATATCGTTCGTCGGGATCGTCGCGGAGACTTTAGAGATTTTTTTCAATTAAATAATAATATAATACTATTATTACACTCATATTATACAATACATCAGACCATGTTCGGGGTACAATGATGTCCATCGGGAGTGCTCATTCGATGCGTATCGTATGTTGCGGCGATGCAACAAAGTTTTTTTTTATCGACGCTAACAATCGATGACGGTTTTGCAACGTTATGCGGAGGTATAAAAAACGCACGTCGTAGAATGATATTATAATAATATGTGATACATTAAAAGTGTATAATTATATAACAATCGTCCTTATTACGATACAGCGTATTATCTTCGTACACACGTATTATATTGCTATTATGATATATATATATATTTGGGTATTTCGACGCATATGATAATTTGTCATTGGTCGTTAATAGTTGGTGCAGTGAGCACATAATATACTATTACTATTATTGTCGTGTTGCACTTAGTATGGGTACGTCCTATAACATTATGTATTATAACAAACGATTCGAATCTACATAGCGTCTCAACCATTAATTTCGTTCGACAGCGCGTTGCGTAATGTCTGTCGGTCTCTTATATACATTGGTTTGCCAGGAGAACACAATAATATAATATTATATTGTACACGTCGCAATTATTATCGTCGTCGCGTATAAAAATAATAATAATAATAATGATAAAAATTATTATAGTGTAACGTAGTTAGGGCCCGGGCCGCCGACGCTGAACCCACGCGGGGCGTCTCTCTCGAGCCTCGTTGTATCATATTATTATATACTATTATATAAAATGTATATAATACAACAACAATATATACATTGTGTATATGTATATAAATATTATATACATATTTTGTCCGCGAAAAATATTACAAGTCGGTCGGACTTGTGTGCAGCGGTCGTTAAAAGTTTCGCGCCACGCGATCCAAAAGGATTAAACCGCCTCGGTGGCGGCGGCGCTCGGGTCTTGGGCAGTGTTCGGGCTACGCGCAAAGGTCACAGACGAATATAATAGGTACAATACATTGTGTTACACTCGGAAAATCACGAGAGCGTTTAGACGTCGTGACTTTCGTGTACAGCACTCCGCAGCGCCAGCCAACGCGGAAATATATTATAGCGAAGCAACGGGCGTATTTTATTATAGGGCTTGCAGGTGGCTCGCATAATGTGACGATGGTAAAATACCGCGTACACATGTCATGATATTGTTATTATTATTATAATGATTTTCTTGAATCAATATCACCATTAAGACCCTTTAACGATATCGACTTGAGATTTACAGCGGGTCACGGGGTCAGGCGCGTATCCTTTGGCCGCCGCGCCCGCTCGATATCATTAACATGATTGATGCGTTTCTACGCACGCTAATGACGTGTGAAAACGCGAGGGAAAACGACGACATATTTCAGTCGTTGTTGTGGTTGTGGTTGCCGAATAGACCGATTTTCGTATTACATTACCTATACATATTATAAGGTATAGCGTTTTGTGAACCAAAGTCGAAATCACATCAGCTGTTTTTAGGACCGGTTGATTCCATTTTTTCGTCTTCGCTTTCGTTTTACCGGTTTCGGATGTTATACGTATGTAATATTTTTGTACCCAATGTTTTAATGACGCTTTTACCTATCTCGTAGAGTGCCTATGCAATGTTTTCCCGCCGAGATAAAAATCGGAAAATCCTAGAAAATAATTATCAGCTCCGTCGCCGTGCAGTGTGAAAACGTTTTGTCTTTATTATAAATATATATATCATATATAGGAACGCCGTCCGGCCGCGCCGCGAGATTATAACGTATCATTATTTATGATGCGACGGTTAAAACTTTTCCCCTCCGAGTTTACCTTTATTTTGCATGAAAGAAAGCTTTTATTAAAAAAAAAAAAAAACACGCGATACCTCTGGCCATAATTCCTTCCCCTCGTACAAAGTCACCCCTTTCGTTAACGACCGACAGCGTTAATAGGCCGATTTGAAACGAGTCCTCCTTAAAAGTTAAGAACCCACTGCCCCGCTTTAATATTCATAGGACTCGCGAACACTTCCTAAACGGTCTGCTGCTGTAGATTTACACAGCCCTGAGGTACGATATATCACTGTTAGTCCTTATATAATGTTTAGACCACCACCACCACCACCTCCAACACCACAACCACCACCACCACCACCAACGGCATACTCAGCCCCGTCCGCTTTGTGAAATTTCAAAGTTCACGTACGTCAACGTTTCGAGAATATATTGCAAGTCTATACAATTACGGCGACAACTAGCAATTCATCAGCATTAATTATGTGCGTATTATCATGATTAATAATATAATATGTATTATATCCGTTTCGTATCAACATAATTATACGCACAAATCAATTATTTATCACAATCAGTGAGTATAGTATACTCTGTATATAAATTATTGTAACACTCAATTAATTATATTATTGTACACGCACTCGTGATTTGAGAATGAGAAAAAAAAATCATTTTTGAGCAGATTACCGCGAGTGTGTGTCACGTAGAACTGCAGCCGGAGACGTTGAACAATTTTGAAAAATTAACAGCTCTATAGTGTACGAGTGCTTTTAAATATTAGTCGAGAAAATAAATCGTCAAAGGTCATGTTAATAAAAACGCGATTTTTAGAGTTTAGTCACATGTAATATTATAATGTAAAATGTTTCCAAAAAGGTTAGCCCATTTCTCAGTTTTGTGCGCAACGGCGGCGTCCTTATTCTTAATAGTCGTGTCGTCTATTGTACTCTTGGGCCCGATTCTCGAAAGAAAAGGTATACAAACAGCGTTTTTAAACGGACGTCATTTATATTTTTTACTGGATTTATACACAAATATATATATATGTGCGAAACGCTGTCGTCCCCGCTGCAGCGGAGCGTTGATTAGAAATAGGGTCTCGCTGTCAAAATAAATTCAGGACTGCGAGTCGAATCCAACTATAATATAATAATATTATATGACCTGCTCGGGCTGAATAATATTCTTTCATAAACCAAATTTAAAGGAGAAAAAAAAAGTATACCCAAGTATAATGAATATTTCATTAGACGACGGAGTATATTACTTCGTCACGTATCGGATTTTTAGGCGTTTACAAAGAATATAATATACAATATGCAAATACCGAGTGAGAAAACTTCGCCACCTCCCGAAACCACGCATTTAGAAAGGATCGACGGGATTTAGTGAAAATGCTCACGATTTCTGTTTTCTAAAAGCGCCCGTTATCCACCACCGTCCGGGCGGCACTACGTGATGGGGATTTATGATCGTCAGACCGGAGTGTGACTATACTCAACCGCTAATATTTCACACTTACCACGGTAATAATATATATAATTATTATTCCGGGGACGTTTGCTGCACTTGTTATGATATTTCGCGGGCCCTCGGAACGTCGTCGGCTGGTCGCGGTAAACGACGGCGACGACGATAATAACAGTATGGCCAGAAATCCGACGGTGGTTGCCCGCGGGGTCGGAGGCAATTAAAAAATTAGGGAACCCATTAATAGAAGTGCTTTGCGGACCGGCGCAGATGGCTGAAATAATACCGTAATAAAAACCAGACCGACGGGGTCCGCGATGATGTGGTATATGGGTATATACGTTTTCGTTCTCGAATCCGTTTCAAACGGGCCGCGAACCGGGAACAAGACGACGGTATATCGGTATTGTACCGCGGTTATAACCATAATAATATATTTTTTATTTATATTTACACTCTCGGAAACATGGGCCTACAGGGGGAAAATAATAAATTACATAAATTGTATATACTAAATCTAAGTGTTAACTAAATCTTGGTTTGATGGTGATGGCCATGAATTGGATGATGTTGGCTATGGATTGAGGGTGATTGTTTAGCATTTCGGCTAGTGATCTGGGCAGGTTGTGACTTGTGGCTTGTTATCGACATTCAGTGATAGTGACTTGGACACCGCGGGATGTGATAATATTCAGTAGGGCTTCAAAACGCTTTTATAACATTCAGAGTATCTGACGTTAAACTACTAAAAACCGATTGCTAACGGATAACGAAACAGAAACGATAAACGATTATAATTTAACATTAATATCGAATAACGTAACGGAAAACGATTGAAACATAACATTGCCACAAAAAAAAAATGTATAAAGTTATAACTATCAGTAAAATAATATAATATTATAAATGGTTGTTTTTGTAAAATTGTGATTTAAAAATTAAGATACTATAGGTACCCAATCGAAATAAAATAAATGAAGTAAATATTTTCGTCTAGCCCGTTTTCTAGATCCGTGCCTGGTTGTACCCAATGAATAGAGTAATTTTACACTAATTCAAATAACGTTTAAACTTAAAACGCTAAATTGTTCATAATTTTTTATTGTTAATAACGCTAAACACATAGATCGAATAACGTTTAAATTTGTAAAAAGTTTAAATGCATAAATCGATTAACGTTTAAATTGTTTATGACGTTAAACAGTCATTCGATCATAGCGTTTTATATTCACGTAACGGTAACGGTATTATTTCTTTTTGATTTAAGCCCTGAATTATTGTGACACACAAAGATTAGTAGTGCATTTTTTTAATGGTAACTCTTAGGGGCTAATATTTTAGTGCTAATATTATGTTGTGCTTCGGTTTACATAGTTTGTAGATCCGGTACTGAAGATTACTATGGTAATTATATCGACGGAGGTCGAGCCGAATAGAATTTCTTTCAATTAATACTCATCAACGAACGACAGAGTTATTGTAATATAATAATGAATATAGGCACCTACGTCCGGTAACGAACCAAAGAAATAAACGGTAGAACGGTACACGCCGTGTGTCATTAAATTGCCCCTATTAATATTTTATACACCAAACGACAAAATACAATTTCAGATTGCGGTTCGGTCTTATAGATTGTATGCGAATTGATTACTTCCACGAAGTTGGCCACCGACTTTGGCGCAGATGCATCTACTGTCAATGTCTAGTAATCTTTTAGCAACGCTTTAGCGACGGACATTAAACAATTTGCGACCTCTCGACCACGTCTCCGCGACTTCGGACTTGTCCCGACACTTGGCAACCTATCATAACAACTAATAATCGTGACATATTTGAACGCATTAATTGTAACTCCGTTATTATTTACGAGTCTCGTCGCAAAACAAGTCCGGGCGGCTTTTTGAAATTTTTGATTTCGACCACGAAAGCATAATATTATGATATAGCTGGTTACACGTTTGGCAATGTTCGTCGTTGAAATATATCGGCAGTATATTTTGGAATCTGTAATAATATTCAAAGTCGGCGGGCGAACAATTTGACCAATATTTATTACGCCAACGATATATTATGAATGATCGTAAGTGTATTTTTTTTAAATTTAAATATCGACAATAATTAACGTGAATAAAATTTGAGCGGTAACCGACGCACGGCGCGCGCTGCAGTTTTCTTTTATCTCAATATCATTCATAATAATATACTGCAACATAATAATATTATTGTGAGTACGATTATTGCTATTATTTTATTTCGTGTACCTACTACAGACATCCTCTTCGGAAATCAGTGTTTATTGTACATATACATATATAATATATACATATATTTTCATTTATTGAATATAAAATCAACGGTTCCGCGGAATTTACATAAACAATAAAATAACAAGCCGTACAGACTCGAACTGTTTGCGAAATAACAATAATAATAATAATAATAATAAAACATCCGGTCCGTCGCGATGACTTGCCACCCGTTCGCCATTAGTCGTATATTGTTGTTCCCGCTGTGGCGGCGGCGGCGGCATAAAATAATAATAATCATAATAATAGTGATAATATTTTGTAACCGGAAAAATGCGCGCAGACCCGACTTGTGGAAATCGATCTTATCGTCCGCATATTTAATGGTTCGCAAACTGAATTTATCGCGGACGTTTAGTACCCGCACAATATATATAGGTATACTGCAGTGGTGTACCTATATAGGTACCTACCTCGATCCGTGTCTGGCGATCGGTGGGAATTATACACTTTTCAGCACATTTTCAACTCGGCTTGCACTCGACCGTGTACCTATGTGTCGTATTATAAAAAAAAGGACGAGTCATTAAATTCGTTTATCGTGTAGACAATAATTTTCGCGTCGGGATTGCAATATTACAAATTACAGTACATACCATTATAAACCTGCGATGGGTGTCTATCGCTCTGTCCGGCGTGTGTGTGGCCTGTGTAAAACAATACTCTCGTACGACTCTCTACTGCAGCGAGTGATGGTTTTATTTGTCCATAAAATCAATCTGTTTCCAAAGCGCACTTTGCACTCCTCCTACGCGGGCACACACACACACACACACACACACACACACACACACACACACCAGTCAGTGTGTCAGTAATATATTATTATATTTTATGTGTATACACCGCTGCAGCAGTTCTCGTGTGTCGTCGTTGTTTGCCAACGGCGTGTTTGCTAGGCTTCGGATGACCGGACTGCGAGTTTTGACGAAATTATATTATTTTATATAAAGTGCGTACGCACAAACAGCGGGGATCATCAATTTCGATGTCGCGCCAACAATAATAATAATAATAATAACAACACTGGAATTGGACTCGACATCGGTTCTCCGACGCTTTGGTAATATAATATTATTGTGTTGGACGCGACAGCGGAACGTCGATGGGAGACTGACTCGTCGAGGTTTCCGACTTACTAACTATATGGGTTGGGTTGGATTGGGCAAGGAAACGGCATTATTATTTCGATTTACTAAGGTTTTCGACTTATCGAGGTTCCACTGTTTATCTGTTGGTATGGGTACTATCGTATTTGCCAGTCGTAACAATAATAATAATAATACAGCTGATACAAATGTCCGTTCCTGCAGAGACGCGTTTGCAATGAAGCCAGTTCATGTTTTAATATTTTACAATTTTCGATTCCGAGCGGAGCGAGGAAGCTAGTGGTTTTACAATGGTGTTTATTATTTTTTTTTTTTTTTTCATCTCGTATACGGAAATTCTACCAGAAGGAATGCTTCGATTTCAACATGTAGTATCCTATCTTTTAGCGAATTGGATCAGGAGGGTATACTTTAGAGAGGTCATTTTTCGATTTTCTCAATAGTTGAGTGATTCCATTTACATCTGCCAATATGGATTTATTGATATTTAATGAGTATACTCGGAAACAGCTGATGTTGTTGAATAATATCGGTAATTATAAGTGTACAAGTGTTGTAGTACTAGCTGTGCTCATAGTGCTATGTAATGATATTATATATATTATATAATATTATTATGTACACATCACACTAGCTGTTGTAACCGTATAGCTGCAGAGAGAGAATTTCATCACGCTAAATTGTCGGAAAAACATTTGGCAAATACATGTTATTCTCGACTGAATGAACAGCTCCATATCGCGTTGTGTTATTAATTTAACATAACTTTATCGTCTGGTCCAACAGTCGCCAGTCGGCGGATAAAATATCATTGTTAATAATATTTTAACAATGAAATGAATTCGCCGCAGTGGAATTAATAATAAAAACGACTATGACGCTGACAAAGTGCTTTGGTCGTACCGTTCGGACGAGGATCTATTCCGACACACACGCCCGACCGACCACTATGTATATATTATATTTATACTATACCAGTGGCGTACTTAGGATTGTAGTTTGGGTTTTTAGCTAAGACTAATCACCGACCCGTTGCTTTATCCCCATTTACATAAACCGATTTTTGTATAATTGGTTAAAACAAATAATAGAGTTTTAAATTTGGCTTACTTTTTTAACCTGTTCGTCTATATGTACCATAGATCACAGAGTACGTTATTAGAACCTCATCAGGCCGTCATAAGCGTGGAATAATAATCGATACAGCGATTACGGCAGACGCTATAAGCAATGTTCTTAGAACAGCCAAAAAAAAAAAAAACTATGATTCTCGATTTTATAACTGTTACAACGATTAATCTGTCTCTGTGATATAGTGGTAAATATTATTTTTTTTTTTTTTAGAAAGAAGTAATTTCAAGGGGGAGGGGGGGGGGTTAAAATCCTAGAACCCTAAACCTGCCGAGGGAGGGCTTATCGTTTTATATAGAGTAGGTTTTACTTGGGGAGATGAGAAAACGGACGGTGTGCTGTTCGCCCGCTTGACAATAAATAAATCGGCACGAAAGGAGATGACTCGGCGCTGCAGGATCCTCGTCGAGTGGCGGAAAGGTCGCGGAAAACCGTAAACGTTTTCATTCTCCTTGCAGACCTCGTCCTCAGCCGGACGGGGACTCCTCGTGTCACCTGCTCACGGCAACATTGTCGTTGTTCCGTCTCGACCGCTACTTTGGTTTCCGAATGAAAAACTGTGAGGGCCGGAAAAAGAGATATTTTCACTGGCGACAACTGCCCCCGTAGGCACTGTCAAAAACGCCCGAAACCAATTTTTCACACGTCTCGTGTGAAAATAATTGCGCTCGGTGGTGACTCTGTGCCCACTCGCATCATCGTGGCCACCGTTTCACAAGGCCAATTCTCGTCTCGTACAAGGTCTCGTATACCCATACCCTGGTTTCGACAGTGGGATCGGTCAAACTTTACGGACCTCAGTACTACTATATAAGAACAAAACGATGTGTGGCATATTGCAGTTATACATAAAATACGTAATATAACGTAGGTACGATAGGTTTTACCAAAAATATGTTTTTGGGCTGGATAATACACGATTTTTTTTTGTTTCTGACCGATTTTTCGTAAGGTTTTCGGTGTCGTGGTTACTATCAGTATTAAAAGCATGTCTTATGATTCATAGACCTTCTTATTTTCCTTGCAGAGGAAAAATATCGAGTACCTACTATGCTATGGTTTGATATGTATGGATATTTTATTGTTCGCTAAAATTATAATATTTTTATGACTATAATTGAGGCGATATAAAAATCACTTTATTATACATTTTAGATTCACGGAAATTCAAAAATAAATTACCATACCCTAAAAACGACTGCAGAATGCACGGTGGATACCGCTATTTGTCCTCCGTCAAATATTAACAGTCTTGATGTTTATTAATTATATTTTATACATTTTGAACGGTTTTGTAATAAGATATTATTATAAAGCTTAAATGTAATAAAATAAAAAAAATCCAACGGTCTAATTTCAGAAACAGTATAAATATAAAAAAAAAAAAAACCATAAAAATGTTTCATTTTTAAACGGTTAATATTTTGATGATTTTAATCTTACACATTTATGGGTTTTCTGTAGAACATAAAAACGGTTTTCCATTTATTTTAGTTAAATATAAGTCCCAGAGTGACATTTAAGTATTATTATTACCTACACAAGATGCCATTAAAATGTTTATTCGTACAATATCGTAGTTCATAAAAATAAATATGATTTTGGTGTAAGAAAACAATATTTTATTATTATTATATTATATTTTAGTCGTAAACATTTTTCTCAGATCGATTGTGTACATTATTTTTTTCGTTCTGTTCATAAGACACGATAAATCTTAAAATAATTATTCTCTATAGTCGGAGGTATAACGATGTAATGGCCATGCATCATAATATTATAATATAATAATAACTACAATCGAATCAAACGCAATTTGTGTGTCACCAGATAATTCAAAGAATAACACTTTGAAGTCTGCTCTCATACGATATAATATAATATTCTTACTATGTGTATAGTATATATATATATATAATATAGGCCGTACGGTATATAATAAACGTTATACTGGAGCCACTTCAATGTCTGTCTGTCGTCGGATCATTATTTCTTCAGCTGTTGAGGTTTTGAACAAATTTATTTTCGCATGACATACGGACAATGAATCAAACACAAACCCATCTCGGTGATTCAAATGGGATTTTTGGGGTGAAAAGAGTTTCCGAGGACCACGATGTTTTGATAAATTACTACTCAAAAGTAGAGTCTCGTCGGCGTACAGTAGGTATATATACATATTGTTATTATTATTATTTAGAGAATACGTAAACATTTTGTTAATTTTATGAGTCACCCTGCACCCCGAATCTCTTGCAGTTCAGTTGTATAAAATATTTTAAAAGGATTCAACTGTTTGGGGATGTAAACGCTGTACGATAATAAGGAAAAATAACAATAACGATTTACAAATATATAAAAATCGCTCTGCTCGGAATCTAAAATTAAAAAAAATATTGACGTTACACTATAATATACAACCGGCGATAACACAAATAAAAAGTTACCGTACAGCGAAAATTGATTGAAATTTCCATAATTGGCAATCTGATATATTATTATTATTATCGTGCCGTTTACTCGTACATATGTGTAGGTTTACCTACAGTATACATTTCTACATTTTGCATACAATTATATTCGATGAGACATTTTGGCGTGCCTCATTATTTTTCACATACGTTGTCATCAATTTATGAACAATATCAAGTAAAATCCTCGTCGTCACAACTGTTTTTATATTTATTAAATTTTTTAGTTTTTAAAAATGATTCATCTGCCCTGCCACACAGTATAATATAGTTATTACTTATTCGAAATCTAAACGTCAAAATTAAGGATTTTCATTCAATATTAATCAGAGATAACCACAATATAATATCACAATCGACTTAAAAGTAGTATTTTAAAACAAAAAATAGAACATTTATCATAAACATCGTATAGATGGGAGGTTAGAAACTTATGAAAATTCAGTAACAACTGTTTGAATAAAAAATATAATATATAAATAATAAATTAATACAATTATAGTTAACAGAAAAAAAAATCAAAAATTAACTACAGCATTAAATTAGTATCTATAATTAGTGAGTACGTGATCATTTATACACCTATACATTTTATTTAAATTATATAGAATATATTAATTGTAATATAAATTTGATATATTTTGTAAGTTGTTATTTTATATTTTTGTAAGGGTAAAAGCTCAGTATTTTTAAATACTTTGATTTAGATTCTAAAATGCACGTCAGCCTTTTCCTAGCTACGGGCCATGAATTTCGTTGTTATATTATGTTAGTATATAAGTTAGTAGGTCTGTTGTGCCATAAATCAATTAGTACTTAAATTATTGTTGGGCTGTAGTGCCGTACAATATTATAATCTGAATAATACAGGTCAATTATTGAAGCAATAAATTCAACAAGAAGAAGATTTAGTACCAAACTAATAATAATCATCTCAGACAGTTCACCGCGCGTTATAGGTATATATCATTGTTGGACGTTCGAATGATAATAATAATAATAATAATATGTATTGTTTCAGTGTCGAATACAATGACCGAAATTAATATATATTGCGCCACGTCCGATTTTCAGGGGACACGAGCGCTTATTAGACTATTTCGTTTCTCTAGCCAAGAAGATATAGCGCTCTCCATAATAATTTACGTCTCCGAATTGAAATCGTAAATTTCGCCATTTATCTCTCATTTTTGCCAAAATAACAATTAAATCGTAGGTAACCGATCGATTGGCGTGCGATATCGTTTTCGAGCGGCGTGTTCGTCAAAACGACGCGAGTCGTCGACACGTTTGACACGCACTCGCGGCCGATAGTTAAACGAACGGAAACGCTGCACCGTACACGACCGAAAGGTATTTTCTTTTCATCGTACGCCTCCTTCGATGTATGCGATTTATAGTGTGTGTGTGTGTGTGTGTGTGTGTGTGTGTGTAAGAATCGAGTGTCTGGAAAATCAACGCACAAATTTGAAATTAGTACGAAACGTCGAACGGCCCGAGGGGGCTGTTGCGCGGCTATGTCCGCCTGGCGGAAACATTCCTACGGGTCTGTTATTCCGAGCCAATACACCTGTCTACGGTGAAATCAAATCCTCAGCCCCCCCCGCACCTCCCCTCCACACCAGCCACCGTGTATTCGGTAGTCGGGGCCTTTGAAAAATGCCAACGAACCGAAGACGGCGAAAGCTTATGCGAGGTGTATATATATATATATATAAAGTATATAATAGCGTCGGTACCTATATATATTATATATTAGAAGTGTCCTGGGGCGACGTCGCGCGTACCTCTATCAAAATCACTAATATATATCGAAATCGATGTCTGGATCAGTCGGATGACCGACTCCCGCGGAACACAATGAGTTACCCGAATAATATATATTTTGTCGGCTGGCTGCGATGAAAATTTCCATCAGCTATATAACATAATAAGCAGGGCTCGGAAGTTGCAGCGCTAAAAACGTTACTTTTTACCTCTTAAATATGCACTTAATAACTCCAAAATATGCTCTATAAATAGCACAAAAAATATGCATTCAACTTGAAAGATTTTATAAAATTGTTGGGCTCATATACGTCAGGGACTGTCTGGACTAGTTGAATTATAAACTGTTAACAAATATATCAAATTCCTTTAATATGTTTGTAAAAGTGTACTTATAAGGTCTATTTGACTCTTTATTTCCTAACCAAATTAATCATTATTTTCAACATAATGTGATATTTTGTATAATATGTAGATTGCAGGTATATAATATTATGTATATTATTATGAAACAATACCCAAAAATAAACCCTAAATTAGCAAAATAGAGATATAAAAACCGTAAATGTGCAAGAAATAGCAAAATAAAATTCAGAGAAGTGTGATACATACCTATTTATATCTTACTTTGGATGTTCCAGGACGAACCAAGAAAAATATGCATTTGCTATATTATTATAGAACTTCCGAGTCTTGATAATAAGTAAGCACTAGGTATATTATGTTATTCGTAAATATACGTATGGTTACCGTATACCGGGTCACCCAAATATAGCCGGTACCAGCAAGCCATAATGTTTGTGGCAACGCGACTTTTAACAATTTTCAACTATTTTAATATTGTTTCGAACTCTAAAATTGTATTTTTCCGCAATCACATATTATATACCCAACGATTATTTATGTCGAGGCGATGCCCTTTTTCGTCGGAAAACGGTTTAGCGGTTACTCTTGCCTCTTCCCGGAATTTTCACAACCCCCCCCCCCCCC
>WHPZ01589659.1:71309-94588 GCA_016617965.1 Macrosiphum rosae
GAAACCCACACGCGCGTCTTTCCCACCACCCTCGGAACTTCTTGCGCCAGCACGCAATCTATTTCACACACCCTTATACATATTCTGTTGTTATTTGTACTGTCAAACTCGCGTCTCCAGAGACTTTCGCTGCAAATAATAAGCTTCGCACATCAAAATATACACGAGTGTCATTTACAGGTCATATTTCCATTGGGCTTGTTAATATTTCACAGGATTAAAAGACTAATCGGTCTTCGCGAAAATCTCCACCCCACTTTCTCGATAATTTATTCATAACCATGATGTGACTCATCGACTGGGACCGCTCTCCTTCCGACGTATGATGGTGGTGACTAAAAACTATATTATGCATATAACATTATACATTAATAGCGGACATAAAAATGAGTGATTGTATACGCACAATATGGTTATTGCAGGTTACAAATCGCAGTATACACTAAGGTTCAAACCAATTTATTATAATATTATAAACCATTTTAAATAGGTACGCTTTTAAAAAAAAAAAAATCATTATTCCGAAAAGTATTCCAAATATAATATACTATGGAATCTCGTCGACTTAATATTTGAGAAAAGTGTTGGTAAGTCAAAACATAAAATAACTTTATAATATGCAAAATGTAGGTACCTATATAACCTATCGATTTTTACCAATATTTTATGAACCGTGGTGTTTGGTTTTTAGTTGTACAAGAAACATATAGTTTTACGATAAACTTAAGTTTTATTGTTCGGAACTTTATCAGATTTTTAAATAAATACGCTTAAGATTCGGTAACTTTTGTCGCATAAAATTAAAGTTTTTACTGCAACATTTTTTAACGTCTTCGAAGCTCAAGGATCAATGTGTATAATATAAATACAGATTAAACTACAATCACGATGATATCATTACACTATCACGCAAGTCATATAATATTATTGGTAAATGGACATTTCCCCCCCCCCCACCCTCCGGCCTTTTGTTATTGAACTGCTTTGATTCAAGTAGTTCAATCGATCAAAATTATACATCTATAATTAATTTATTATAATATTAATGAAATATTTGAAAATATTAGGCAATAGGCAAAAAAATAATTTCGTATACAAAAATAATTTAATATTTTTAAATATAGTAGGCTTTAAAAAAAAAAATGGGGGCAAAATTTCCAAATGAAAAATATATCGGGGGAAAACTACACCGAAAACCGTCCAAGGGGGGAAATGTCAGGGGGGAATATGTCAGCGATTCAATATTATTATATTGTTTGCGAGTACCGCACCTATGTGGTAATGTGTTTATAGATGTTTTCCATGCAGCAGTTACGTGGGAAATATGAAAAATAAAACGGCGCCTATCGATGACGTCTCAAAAGTTTTGACCGCCATTATCAATTAAAAGGAAGTGACTTTCGAAGTGATGTTCGCCGTCTGCGTTCCGTGTAATTTACTTCCGGACAGAGTTATTCGGGGATCGCAACGATTTCGGCTGCACAGAACTTTGGGATTTTGACCGGCTAACTTGCCGTAAAGCCTTGTCAAAAAGTTGGAGAACCGTTTTCCCCGCCCGGCGGCGCCTTTATATTTACGACAGGAATTTCACGGCTAGACGGTTATATACGGTCTCGAGATTTATACACATTATTATACGAAGTTTTCGGCCGCAAGAAGTAAAGCTGTAAATGCGACGCGGGTCTTAAAACCGCCATGTTTATTGGTATCTATTTTTTGCTCTTCCGGCAAATTCTCTCGGCCCTCGACGCCTATATACACACTATATTACGATATTACATTATAATATTCACTGTAATAATAGTATTGTATCTCGCTGTAACGCTTCGACAGTAATATTATAAATCTGTGGTCGTTTCGTCGTTACGCAATATAAAATATCGTTTCGATGAGAAATATAATGACGCTCACCCCGTTTTCTCTGCTGCGTCGTTTGCGTGTGTATAGGATATGATGCTAAGACAACACTCGTCGTCCGACCAATAATTATATTATTGTCCGAGCTTGAAAATATTTAAACGACAACGCCATAATACAATATGGCGGAGGCCACGATACCGACTTGGCACGACGTCGTCGTCGTGGGTCACTCGATCCAAAATTCGAGGTAAGCTGAACAATTTTATTTCATTTCGACGAGCGTATAGATACGATATAAGCGGGGCTCCGGGCATATTATACGCGATTTCAGAGGCGCCGCATAAATGTTTGATCAGTTTCCGTTTTCCGGAAAAGTGCAGTTTGTGGGGGAGTGAAAAAGGGAGAAAGGCTAGCTCGCTTGTACGTTTTTTACGTCAGATTCGCTCACGCGATCAATACGAAGGACAAAAAACGCGATACGTCGGTTTCACTGCTGCAGCAGAGTGAAATCATATACGTTAGATAAGCTTTTCGAGAACGTCAAAGAGTCAATGACTGAGTACTTTACCACCCCTGATCACCGGTACACGAGGAATGTTTTTATTTTCATCGATTGTTTTGAAAAGTACTGAACATTTTCAATTTCGATCTACCAAAAGTATCAACTGCACAGATCCGACATTCTATCAAAACCATACTCCGAAGTCGATGATTGGAGCGTTTTTTCCAGTAGAAAAGTTGAGAAGTTGAAGTTGTACTTACTCTTTTAAATACGCCTCACCTGTAGTAAACTTCTGCAATATTATTCGACTAGAAAAAATAAAACCGAAATTGACATTTTCAATCGCATTGAAAAGTACGCCACAGCTGAGTATACCCTATGTATGACGTACTACAGACGATCGCGTAGGTATATTATTATACAATACGAGATAATGTGTAATTGGAGTAATTTAATTTGGAACGGTAGCCGACTTTAATGATACATATTTATAACAATAATATATTATATATAAGTAGTCCTCTAAGTTACACGCATATACACAAAAAATAATAAATAATAATATAATAGTCATATTCTTTTCGGCCACCGGTGCGTGTCCCCGGGATTCCTCCGGCGGACATCGGTTCCACCACGTCGCCTACCGTCCCGGAGGGATAACAACCACGACAACAACAACAATAATAGTAACAATAACGATCGTTTATATTATAATTTAATATCGCACGGTTAATGGATTTCCGAGTGCAGTACGAAATCGTTGTTGTCTGCGACCTATACCACCTGTAACGCCTCTCGGCAGACGGCGGCGGCGGAACGGGTCGTTGGAATTCAAAAGTAAAAAATAATAAGTATGATAATAATTCTATAAATTATTATTATTATTATTCTCCTTGGCCTCAAGAGCGTCATCGACGGTCGTCTTCGCCGCGTCCTGTTCGCGCGGTCGTTTTGTGTGATCGCTCGCGCTTAAACCTGAGGTCACACGCTCGTGAATACGTCATATTATATAGGTGTAGCTACCACGACCGCGGTACCTACGTCGCATATAGGTATATAATGCGTATGCACTGCACACGATTACGGTGCACCGGTGTTAATAACGGCGCGACGCCCCGAAACGGAACGCAATAATTGACAGCGATACGATACGATTAATTTCGAAAATAATATACATTATGACTACGCTAGCCAGAAAGAATGTCGTCTAATAATAATAATAATGTGTAGAACGTGCATCGCCGCCTATAATATACCACTCTGCATGTGTCCTCATGCAGTCGGCTCCACTACATATACCTATGTATATGTCATTATCTTTAACAATAGCACGAGCTATACACCCGACACCTTTCCGGAGGAGAAACACTGTGCTCGTAATGTCATCGTGTCGTTTTTCCGAACAAAACGGTCGCCGCACTTGGCCGCCGCGTAAAAAATTACATAGTTTGGCACAGTTTTTTTTATTTACCTTTATTATTATTTAATCCGCTGCTGCAGGTTGTCGCTCCGAGGCGTATCATCACCGCGCGAGCGTACACAAAAATCCGTCGACTTTTTACGGTCAATATATTTTTGAAAACCATCGCGAAACACTGCGCCGCTCCTCCGCATCAACTGCGTGTTGTTATAGTTTTCCGGTCGGCCAACGAGTATCTAGATTTTCGGTATTTAATTTTTACGACTTTCGAAATAAATCGTCCGTTAATAGCGATAAATAAATTGCGCAGTGCCCAACGGTTCGGACGCCTTGGCTTAAATCGCTCCAGATACCGAAAAGCTCGTATATACACCTACCCAAAAACCGTCCGTCATAAAACTATATAATATGTGCATTACAGTTGCGACCTGGACGACTGCAGCGCTCTTGGATCACGAAAATCGAAATCGTTTCACATTTGAATCGACGAAAATTATATGGTCTGCACCTGTACGCGAGTTACCTGGGTTATGTCCGGGTAGTACAATAATAATATAGACATTGCACGGGTAAACTCGACATTATAATATTATAGTATCGTGGACGAAATTACCTCGACGGTGATTGTAACAATATAATATTAAGCTTTGGACGATATGACGTATCGACAGTGCCCGAGCATAATCCTAATGAAGTCTGATTATACATTAGGAAATAATGAAATACGCGTAGAATTGTATACACAACAAAAATCTAATTGTTTGACTGCATAACAAAACAGGCATTGATCGAGATTGATCAAAATGTGTTATTTAATAAAACTAACTTATTCTCATGCTTATTGTTACGAGTTTATAGCTTTTAACTATATCGTGACACCTAGAACTTCATAACACGCCAGTGGCTTTACACTATACATAAGATAATATGCGAATCACATTTTGTTTTACTTACCACACCTAACTAAACATATTTTTGACCGCCATTTAAATATTGCGTGTTGGTTATTACTTATTACTTATTTATTACGTTTCTGACGTATACGATTTTCGACATAGGCTCAGAAAATAGTGAGTTATAGTAAATTGGTTGACTGTGTACATCTGTGCTTATGTAGGTATACCGATTTTATTTCCTAACTTATAATGTTCGTAATTTTCAAATAGAAGTTACAGCATACATAATATTTTTCGTGTTAGTTATACAACACTGTTTAAATTGTAGGTACCTACAAAAACAACTTTAATAATGTCATCTATGTTAACACATTTGCAGAAGGATATGCCGAATGATTATAATTGATCTGAATTTCATTTTTGTCGTATGTCGAATCAAACTATCTTTTGACTGACCTTCTCTCATAAGTGCATACTTATCTACAATATTTAACAAAGAAATTCGTTTCGATTAGTTATAATAATTATATTATTATCTATACATATACGGACTTACGATAGGGGTAAACGAATACCAGCGAATACGATACGATACGAAATATCATTCGACTGCAGTCGCAATATTTTTGATTAAAATGTTTAATTTAGTTTTTAAAATCGACCTAGTATATATTGTTATGTTAATAATTTCAAATAATTACTAGTCACGATACTACAGCCATGGGGTCACAAAAATGTTTGTCGACATACGGCCGATATTCCCTTTGGGCCGGTAACGCGCTATCCGGTCGAAAGCCACTGTCACAATATAAATTGACATTGCCCACGATAAAATTCGAAATTTCTAGTTACACATCTTATTATACTGGTACGCCAATTGCGGCAGGGTCGTCGATTAAGAAGTCTGGTTTAAGTATATCTTCAACAAGATGATTCGGAGTACGAGCGCGACGGGGCTGAATCGACGAAAACCGCAGAGTCGTTACACGAGGCATCCGAAGGGGGGGGGGGTGCGATTTGTACGAGGACGCGAATAAATGTCACGACGGCGGTCCCGGCCGATTTGTGAGGCGGAAACCTTTGGGGCGCGTGTTATATATAATATGCATATTATACGTTTATATGCATTACGTGTGGGTGTGTGGGTGTGTTCGAGTATAAAATATATTGAGTGTGGTGGCGAGGGTCGTACAAGACGTTTCCGTCAAGACCAACGCCTGTTGGATGCCGCTCGTGGTGGCGGCGGATGTTTGTCACGTTTTTAAGTCACATAATCCATAACAACACCTCTCGCGGGCTGGTGTCGCGGTGTCCGCGGTCCCTGGGGCGCATTAAATCACTGCCTAATGCGAGGAGATCGGGCACCTGGGTTACTTCTTAGTCACATTTCCGAGCCATTACGCTGGCTGCTGCCGCACCCTTGCAGTGATTTCGCGTGTGTAGATGAAATTCGGTCGTAAAAGAGGAAAAAAAATATCATATCGAGTATATATATATATACGCGTGGTGTATATGTGTACACGTACAAACGCGTTCGTCGAGTTTCGCGAGGGGGTGAAACAAACGACGCGAACACAACAACAAAAAAAAAAAAAAATCAGAGTTAAAAATTCTCCCCAAACGACCGGATAAACGCGGAAACGTCGGCGGCGGCCCAAAAAGTTTGGTGGAACAGTATGCGTCTGACAGCACTGCAAGAGAGAAAGAGCGAAAAAAAAAATGCGAACTTTGGTCAGCTGCGCGGCCGAATATCATATTTTCGTCGAATAAATAATATCCGTCGATTATGATGTATACAAAGAAAACGACACCAAACTTCGGTCGTATCTGTTATTTGAAATAACTTTTTATATGTATGGAGAGGGGACCGCATCATTGCTTTCTTTTGTGTTTCAATAATTTTTTTCTCATTTTATTACTGTCGAAAACTTTGGAAAAATAACAATGTTAAGGGTAGGTAAATAGTTTCAGCGTGTTCTCGCTGCAGCACAAGCCCCTCCGACAAAATTTACTGTTTATGTCTCTCCGATCCGAATAAATGGCGTTTTTCCAGAAAGTATATATAATATATCTATTTCAAGCACCTTTAAATCTTGAATTTTTTCTAAAAAAATCCTCATAACTACCTGTTAAATTCCTTTTAAAATACTCCACCTTAATCCTTAGCCTTGGAATAAAACTTTAGTTATCACAAATCCATTACCCCTAAGTTAAATGTTATGAAACATTTTGCATAAAAAGAACATTATTCGTTGTAAATTTATATTTTATTCTCGTGTTATAAAACGCATTTAATCCATTTGTGCTATTTAATAATGTTCGATGATAATATTATATTAAAAAGAAAAAACCGAATGTATAGTGTGAATCAAGTTAAATATTATTACGTATTGTGTCATAAATTCGGCAATAATTTATAAGTTTCTTTCGTTGCTTTTATGGAGTGGGTATGTGTAATTCACAAAGATATGAAATCAAAACTAAATTTTTTCGTCCAGTGTAAATTGTAGTGAATTAAATGTATATAATTAATTATCATTAAAATGGCTTCAAACGAATATTAGACTGATGTCGAGTTTAAGAGTAAAACTTCATAAGACAATTATTGACAGAACCGATTCTATAATATAGTGGACTGGTGTGTACCTTTGCTGGACTTAAATCGAATAAAGTTGTTCTTAGCAGAGACAACTTGAGTGCTTTTTCGGATTGTTTTTTGTTGGTTTACACGGTCGGTGCTTTCAAAGGTCAATTGTCACTTCATTCGGAAAAAGGGTGTAGTTTTTTCCCACTAGAATGGTTTTTTCATTACGGCCGTCCTTTGTTGTGAAAGCGAAACGAATGGAATATGCAAACCTCTTTTTTTTCCATATTGTTTTGATTAATTACGAAATTAATACGAATTCATCAAATAGAAATAAATGACTCGACATATTTGAAAGGGACACAGTCATCTGAGAATTTAATTTTAAAATTAATTTCCTTTTCGTCATATTATAATCATCTTCGTAATTTATTACCCTTTGATAGTATAATTAATTACAGTAAGTTAGCTCTCTGTAAATTAGCTGAATTTAATTTTTTCCAAATTAAAACTTTTGTACTACCTACCTGTACATTATATTCGTCGTTATCAAAATACGATTTTAATTTACCAATAGTGCACAATGATATGTTGACGTTTTGTTTCTCGTCGGGTAAGATATTTATAAAACGAAATGTAATAATATTATATTATTATCATAATATTATACGGAAGATGAATTTAAATGCATGTTATTTGTTTTGGTCACATATTACAGGGTCTTCGTTAGAGCACGACGGTTGAACAAAAAAAAAAAAAAAAAATACCCTTACGCTCTGGGGTTGCGAATGATATAAGGGTGCTTTAAAAAACATTATTTTTCAGAGTTTACTCTGGGATGTGTGCGTTTAACGATTAGATGATGCGAAAACAAATAAATCACATAGAGTTTATCAGACCTAGAACAACAAGGGAGTGTTTCAGTATATGTATGTTTTAAATAGGTATATTATTACGGTTTGTTGGCGCAGTACTTTTTCGCATATAAGTATTGTACAGTGCAAACAATTTTTTCTTACAGCAGTTTTTATCGGA
The DNA here is from genome assembly GCA_016617965.1 of Macrosiphum rosae. Taxonomy (NCBI): domain Eukaryota; kingdom Metazoa; phylum Arthropoda; class Insecta; order Hemiptera; family Aphididae; genus Macrosiphum; species Macrosiphum rosae. The sequence goes on from WHPZ01589659.1 coordinate 79,607, forward strand.
TTACCATATAATTATTATTACAAAAAGGAATAAAATAATTATGTTTTCGTTTTTTAATTATTCATCAGAAACGTTTTCCGAGCACGTATTGTATATAGTTTCGTAGACGCGTATACACTTTGACATTAATTATATTATATTCGTATAAAACTAAAAACTCTACGAATACGATGTATTTGTTTAATTTACTACAATATTACAACGAATAGGTACGGTATATATATATATAGTTGTGGGTCACTGCGGGAAACGGGTTGGACGCGATCACGTGCACCTAAAATTTAGTGGCTGGCATAAAAAATAATAACTTATCGTTGTTCACTGCACGACCAAAACGGTATAATACATAATAAAGCGTTATATATTGTATTGCGCCGTTTGGAGGACAATTGTAAATATTGATTTCTGTCGGCTGGTGGTATAAGTAGGCACTCTCATATATATATATATTACACTACTAGAGGAAAAACGCCATATTTCACGTTTAAAAGTTAATCCCTTAGATTGCCGTCAAAACACTGGTAATTGAGGGCTATTGAAATTTCGGATGGGGTAAAGAATCGCGCGGGGCTCTAATCCGGCCGTCGCGGGCGAGTAGTCGTCCGCGGTGGGGGGGGGTGTGTGGGAGGGTTGTGAGGTGGTTAGGTCCTATATATATATAGGGCCGTCCATTAAGCTAATCAATGCTTCCCCAACGTGCCGTAATAACGTATAATACTGTACGCGCGGTTCGTCTTTTATTATATATACGTAATAATAATAAAATATATTATTATTCGATATTATATATTATAAATACTCGCAAAACGACGCGACTCTTGGGGGATGTTCGCGGTCAATGCGCGCGCGTGTGTGTTCCGGGGCGATGCGCACACATGTTGTCTACACGGCCGATAAATAGCACCGGGCTCCCCCTCCCCCATCGAGGCAGCCGGGTCTTCTCCTCGTTTATCGACGAGTGTATATGCGACAACGTCGTCGTAGGTATATATACATATAATAATATATAGGATTTTTGGCCGATTTCAAAACGCAGCCGCCAACGGTCCGTTACTAATGTGCGTGATGCCCTCCGCCCGGTATATATATCTTGTCAACGTAATTTATTTAACAGAGGGTTGTTCAGTGTTTCCAATCACATATTATATTCCTCTACCGTCTCTCTCTCTCTCTCTCTCTATTCAACGCGCTTACAATGTATAATATAATATAATATATACGCGGTATAAAAACCACCGGCGCGGTCGTATAACAGCCGTGAGAATAGCGTTTTTCAGCGTGTGTGTGTGTGAATCGTCACCACTGCAGCAGTGGCGACTCCCCACGCCCGTGCATCCCGCGATTTCCGACCTCCGCTACCGATCGGTTCCGCCTGTGAAAAACCGCAAACGCCCAAATCATATGTGCCAAGCGATGGCAATCGATGTCCGGAACGACTGCAGCGGCGTCGACGACGACGTTTGAAGTTTCCTCCCCCCACCCCTTCGTTTTGCGAGTTTCCGCCCTCCGCCTGGAGAGTAGTTTTCGTTGAAATATAATATAATACTTACTCGTATTTTGTAGTAAATAATAATAATAATAATACGATATAGAGAGCAGTAGATCGAGAGTCTATATTACGCATTCGACGAGAACCGAATCGATCGAAAATAATATAATATTATACGAATAACTAATAGGTACTAAAAAACTATAATTGCAGTCAATACAAAAAAGCGGGTAAGTTATTCGACAAAATCTTCGAGTTCTAGCACGCGGAAAAAAATTTTGTGTGCCCGATATGGGTGCTTTGATTTTCCCAATTACGTCATCGCCCCACTCGCATAATCGACGCAGTCCTTTTAGATTTGGCACCTCCAGCTTTTTTACAGCTTTTCCATACAGTCGACCGCGGTTTACCTTCCTCAGATATTGCAACGATACTACCAGGAAACATATTTTCGTCAACCTAACCTAACCTAACTAACGGTACCTATATACTGTATTTTCATATTGTTATTTTGTATAATGATTTACTGTCTACACAATATATATTTTCGCGTCGCAGTAAAATGGCAATATAATAATTTAATGCACATTTAATTGCACAGGTTGTACCTTTTCTCTTCATTAAACGCATTAATTTGTCGTGTACATAAATTAACACTGGTAATTAGGTGTCTCGCTTTTGAACGCTTTTCGACAAAATTTGTTTTTGCAGTCGCTATATTATATTACAATCATTATCTTTTGCCCATTAAAACGTATTCCACCGTCGACTATATAGACGCGAACAAAAAACTCGGAAATTATGCGCTATCCATGCGTGAAACGATTATGATGGCAACCACCTATATTCTCGCTAAGAATATGATTAGACCACGAGGCAAAAATTAATACTTTAGACCCATCCCATAAATCGTTAATACTGTAATTAGTCAGTATGAGCCATAATGTTAAGGAAAACTTAAACTTTGGTTTGTTTTAGGGCGGGATCATTTCTCACAGTGCAAATATAGAATAATATAAACTTAACAAGTAAGAAATAAGAGTTTAATAAATGTCCAAGAATGCCCTTTTTCGGTTAAACAATGAGCTATGTTTAACTATTATGCGTGAAATGATATTTCATTCAATAATATACTATATGACAACTAAATGTATAAAAATATTAAAAATATTTTTTTAAAAGTGATGAGTATTTAAACACAGAGAACCTAACTAACATTTTTAATTTAAAAAAAAAATCTGCTTTAAACGTAAATTGTGATACTCATATAGGTAGGTAATATCAGAAAATATGTTTTAAAATGGCCACATCGATTGAATTCTGGATTAGCTCATAATATAGTTGCTTAGCGTAATAATCTATGACGTGCTTACTTCAATCAAAATGTGCTCTAACTAAGCAAACAACAAATCAATTCAAATGTACTGAGTTGGGAAAATTAATTTTGAATACAACAAGTATTCTATATTCTATACTATTATATACCTTAGCATAATTACTTGGTTAAGGGTTATTATATATGCATATTTTCTGTATTTTTATAGTTTCTGTGAATTCGAATGGATAATGTAGAAAATCAATTGGAAATCAGTATAATATAATAGGTATATCGTATACGATATGGCGACTGTGCCACAACATCAAAAATTCACCATTAGGTATAGAACTTACCGTTCCAACATCTATAGCTGTTATTATTCATCTACGATGAAAATCTATGAACTATGAATAATATGTTTTTGTTAATAAGTAAGTGACCACGAAAATCTTACAAAAAATCGCTAAAAAACAAAAAATCTTGTGTCCAGCCTAAAAACGTATCTATGTTAAAACTCTAGACTAATATTACTGTATTCGATGATTTTTATTAGCATAGGTACCTATAATAATGATTATACTGTGTGTAACCTACAGCATTTAATGTAAATATTCAAATCGTACAAAAATGTGTTTCGTCACGGCCATCGGTCGCTCAATATGATTGTTTCACTGCTATTTGTGCGACTGATATACAACGATCCAACGATAATAAATATTAATATATTATCATAATTATAATTATTTTTGATAAGTGCCTACTAATATATACCTAGCTTACCAATATTAAAATATTATATGCCCACAGTATAATAATAATAATATCATCACAGATTATAATATAAAATATATTATATAACGTAATATTGTTGATGATTCCTGGCAAAAGATTACACCGGTCCGATGATAATTAAACTCTATCACTTTTTTTTTATTCTTGTTCATATTATTATTATGTATTTTTTACTTTAACATTTTTTTTACCGTACACCGTTATTGTCAACGCGATCTCGGTGTGCGATGGAATGAGCGCTTCTCTGATTACTGTTTAGATGAAAGTTGCACAGCAACAACAACAATAAATTTAATTTTTCCGCCAAACTAGACAATGTCGCCCTCCCACCGAGGTCGTACACCTACGCACGACGATAATAATAATATAATAACAACACACCGAAATAAATAATAAAATATTATACATTATATTATTATTATTATTATTATATCAGCAGCGACACACAATGCGCGCGCTGCAGCCAACACCCTCCGAGCAGATGTGCGCAGAGAAATTTTTTCTCATTTCCCTTTTCACCACGACGTATACTTTATATAATATATTTTTATAAAATAATGCGTACGCGGAGTGTTTTCGACGTCTTCGAGTTTTTCCTTTTGTGCGAGACGCGATTTCGACGTCGGAGACGGATACTCGTCACGAACGCCCAACACAATACAATTTATATATTATTATACGTCATAAAAATCGTGTGTGTGCGTAAATAGTGCGGAATAACAGATAGGTACCTCTGCCAGCAGGGCCTGATTCAATGAAATCAGGGCCAAGTGAACAATTTTTTTTGGGGCCCCCCAAGTCAAAAAATATTCTAGAAAAAATCTACATAGAGAGGGGTTTGGGGAATTTCGATAATAAAAAAATATTTATATGTTAAAAGTGTTAAATACCTATCTGGAAACTCATAAAAAATTTGGACATTATTTCATGTACTATAAATACAATTTAGTTACTCGGTCTAGTAAATTAAGGACAATGCGAAAAGATGATACTAGTTGAATAACATAATAAAATTATAATATATTAAAATATTTAAAATACTTAAGGATTTTATGATATGAATTTAAATTAAAATAATTAATTTTCAATCTTCCATAAAATTACAAAAATGGTAAATAACTTATTAATTAATAATTTATTTTATAAAATTAAAGTGAAATAAAAAATGATCAATTTCTATAATCAAAAACTGACAATTTAATGATAAAAATATACTGAACTCTGAACCAAGACAGTTAGTGTTACATTTTACAAAATAAATTAAAAAACAATTTTCTACAACTTACGGTGACCGGCGGTCCCCAGAAATCGGGGGCCAAGTGCATCAGGGCCTGTGTACTAGAGAAATCGGAAGTGTGGACGACGACGGGAAACTAAACGCCTCGCGGGTTTTCTCTCTTCCGCATTTTTTACTTCCTCGTCTCATTTTCTCTCGGACGCGTTTAATTAAATTTTCCACTCACTTCTATATAATATATATTGTCATATCACTATACGCATTATAATTATTATATATATATATATATGCTGTACTCGTGCAGTCGCTAATCGGTCGGGTTGTCCCACTCGTTTTCGGCCGAACAGGCGCCATTGTGCACCCTTCCCACACACAATCGCCGGCGTGAAGTCTTTGTGTACACCGCTGCAGGAACCCTTTCCATTGGGGCGCACCACTTTCCACCGCGGACGAAGATTCTTCCGAACTTTTGAACAATACTCGCACGTCGATGTCGCCGGAAGTAGACTGTACATTATGTACTATTATTATTATTATTATTATTTCACATTGTGCGGCGGCGACAAACTGCTGCAGCCGGTGTTGTACACACGCGGGCGAGGGGACACGACGCTTTCGCACTTTCAAAAGCCGTCGCGAGACTTTAGCTTAACGACGAATTTTGATTTACTCGTCCGCGAACTGATCGACGACCGGCCTGACGGAGCAGCGCCGGATTTAGGGGATACTCATCGATTTAGACGCATGTCCGATATCGCTTTGGTACACACTCTATGCACACCATGACGACCATGATATAGGCCTTTACACTTCGCGAGGTAAAAAAAAAAGGAGACTACGCGATTCATAGGTGGGTTCCCACTGAACGCCGACTTCAAATGCCGACCAATAACGACTCTTAATTATTATAATTAGTGTCGTTCCTCCGTTGCTTCCGGTTTCAGTATTTTACACCACGAACAATATTCTGTTTGTTGCGATATATTGCATCATTTGAAATCGATTTCACGATATATTTTTATACATCTCACAGTCGTCCGATTATTTGCCTATCTTAAAGTTGAGTACAATTGATGTAACCTATATAATAATGTTCACGACATAATATCATTATAATAAAATTGTATTATAATAAAATTGTATTATATTAGAACTATTATACGAATAATAGAACGATATAATAAATTGTATACTCGCGTTTTCCATAAACGTGACACATATATTACTATATACTATTATACCTTTGCTGTATTGGCTGTACAATAGTTTGATGTAAATATAATAGTCGATAGATTATAATATACAGCTTTTGTATTTCTATTAAAATCCACAGAGCTATAAAAATACGATAAAATATGTTTTTTAACAATATGCTCAACCCTCAACTGGGTATGTAAATATATTATAAAATTGTATATATATCAATCTGAACATTACGTATGTATGGACAATGGACTATTTCAATACATTTTTTTTTTTACATTTTATTTATGACGAAACGATATAGTTAGGTACCTAAATAGCTTTACCTACCTTTCAAAAATAATTTGCACAACACAGTACACTTGAGTTAATTTGCCGTTTGCTTAATTACAACAGATTTTGTTTGAAATAAAATTGAATTTCATAGACTATGCTAAGCAATTATGTACCTATCTTATATTTAGTATATTTTATATTATGAGTATAAATACAGAATTCAATAGAAATTATTATATTAAAACACATTTCCTCATTTTGCCTTCAGATCAAAAGCTATACCTAAAATATATTAAGAGCATATTATTTTGTTTAATTAAACATTTTAGTTACGTGTTTCAAATTGAAGTAATATCGTCACTGTTACACTACAATAAACGTTATATTATAATGTTAATAAATGTTACTATAATATAATTGAAATAAAGCGAATGTTATCCGTTTGATGGTGATATAGCATCTTTGTATTTTGGTGTGATATTATAACGGTATATCATCATAAAATTGTATTACCTATATCATATTTGTATACATTATACCTACACACATAATAGCTAAATATAGCTTATTGTTTAATCGAAAAACGTTAAAAGTTAATGTTTCAAATTTAACTATTTTAACTTTTTAACATAACTAGTTACTTTTAGGATTCCGTTAATTTAACTATATCTACTAACTTAATTTAATTATTTTTTAATTAATTCAACGAATTAAATTTTCATTTTAAGAAGTTAAGTTAATAATTTATTTTGTTTTCAATTTTACTCAATTTTATAACATATTATTATATTCGTTTTCATGTCAAAAAATATTTCCTGGTAGGTACTAAAATATGTGGGAACTTTTTATTTCTCAGTGAAGAAAAACTTCAACGTGGTATAAACACTACGCAATTCCGAGTTGGTACAAAAAATAATGTAAGCTATAATGTTTATAAGCAAAAAAAAAAAAAAATTCAAACTTAATAAAAAGTTGAAAAACGTCGTGTTTTAAACCAAGTTTAAGAAAATAAAAAACCGACCGGCTTTATTCGCTATTATATATTTGTTTATTGTATCGAATATAATATTGTGGTATACTAACATACTGACATTCTACCGAATCGTCAACATTCGTCTGTAGTGCGAGCGGTACTGGTACAGAACAGAAGATAGAAGCGACACTCGATCAGCTGACCGGGCCTCGCTGTACCCCTACGGCATGAAGTATTGGACTCTAAAAGTTTAACGGTATCCGCGGTAATCTGATAAGATGTTGGTAACAATATTTGTTGCGATATTATAAAAACGGAAACAATCCGCATTGGTCACCCGGACGACGGTCGTTTAAATTTATTCAAAGTCTTAAAGTATTCAGTGTTGTGTACGCACTTTCATAATAATATGCATTAAATATTATAATATTTTTATTTGACATTTTTCAAATAATTTATATAATATCGGTACGAGACATTTAATTTTGATAACGTGTACCCCCTCCCCCCCAGATCGTCTTCAAGGCCACAATCACCCGACTTTGCCAATACACGCAGTGTCCATACCCTGGTACCGGCTAGACACGGTATAGGTTATATACTCATTGCAAATAATCGCAGCCGGGACAGCAGCTGGCCGGGGTATATAATATTATGTGTTCGGAGACGTGGAAAAAAATTATACGAACCGAACGATTTTTGGCCATCGACCATACTACACGCACAACCATGGTAACCACGCACGTATCCCGTCTTATAGATCCTAGTAAATCCGCAGATTTTCGTGCGGTATGTGCGTGGGGGCGGCCGAGCTGCTGCAGCTCCAGCAGGTGTGTTCGTCACAAAGGCGGCGGCGGCGGCGGCGAAATTCCCTCCGCAAATATAATAATATATAACCGTGAGCGTGAAAAAGGCTAAACGATTAGTCATACGCGTCGTTATATCCAATGTGAATAATAATTGTGTAATTTCCCTTGGACGTCTCGACACGGTAAGAATTTCACGTGCGGCCATATAGTATTATTTGTTATTATATTATTATTACTATGGGTACAGCGTAGTCGGTGGGCTCGGCAGCACCGTAAAATTTGTCCGGAGAACGATATAACGCATTGTTAAAGTTTTATCATCGGTGAAAAACGGAAATAATAAAGCAAACGAGATTCGCTACCTAAGTACATTGTCAAAAAATCGCGTAGAACGAGCCGAGCCGAAACCAGCTGGTTCACTGCAAAGATATGTACGCCTGGCAATAACAATGATAATATGTACAATAAACGTTTTTAGACAATCGTATTATTATTATTATTATTGTTGTTGTCGTTGTCGATACGACGTGTCGACGTCTCGTTAATTCGTTCACATCGGTGCGGTCCGTGTCATATCCATCTAAATCGGCGTACAACAGCTATACCCTGCAGGAATTTAACGCTTTAATTGCAGTTCGTCCCACCCGCGCGTGCTTGTGTATGGAATTTTCTCTCCTCGGCGCGGGTGGTGGGTGACTCTGCAGGGGCGCAAAGACGACTCGCAGAAAAAGAAAGAAAGAAAGAAAAATATAATATGTCAATCCCGTCGGACGCAAATTCCGACGCTGAGTATCCCGGTTCTATATCGAAATTGTGTTTCGAGCGGATGCACGTGTCTCCAGTTATATATACGTGAGTGCGTATATATTGTGATCGGTTGAAACGAGAAGATAATGAAAAAAAAAAAAAAAAACATTTACACGATGAAGTCAAACGACGAAATGAGATCCAAAATTAAAAAGTCTCCGCGCTGTATAAAAAAAATCGTCGTTTAAATAATTCTTCTTCGATCGGCTGTGAAAATAAAAGCGGAAACAACCCCCCCTCCCCCCTCGTTATTGGTTTGTTCTGAAACTGAGTCTTGTAAATCATTATTTCTCATACACTCGTCACACTACAAGGTCATACTTTTGGTTTCGACATTAGAAACTGTATATTATCCGTCGTAAACCTATTTTTGTCATAATGTATTCGTTAGCCTATGCCATCGCGTATATACAGACATTTATGTCGTAATAAAAATTTTAATCCTTTTGGTGTCGACACTAACGATCTCAAGTGTTTGGAAATATAGAAATATTATACATTACACGTCATCTGAAAATAATATAACAAAGGTATAACATAAAAATTATCAATTTTGATTTCAATTTTCAAAAAATGTAAAGAAATTTACGTAATTATAATATTATTCCCGCAAAGGTATCGACGCGGTTTAATATTATAATGCGCTGTCGGTTTTTCAATTAAAAATTTTCTTTAAGACTTAGATTTCATAATATGCGTTAATAACTTGCTCAACATCTATTTGATACGCTTAAAAAAGACTGATAAAAAAATAAAAACATATATTAAAATTGCTCATTCTAAAAGACTCAATATAGGACGTCTCCCCCGGATGTGTTGTCTCCGTCTTATACAAGTACGACATAACAAATTTTCGTTTGCTAGTTTCAATAGGGTATTGTCAGTTTTGATATTAGACTGAATCGACCTATTATCAAACTTTTAGGTAACAACATTATCTGTGTTCTCTCGTTGGTTGTTTACGATATTTTAATTTTTAAATGAGTTATCAAAATTTTAGAATATGAATACTTTACATACTCATAACTCACTTAAAAATTAAAATATCGTAAAAAACCAACGAGAGAACACAGATAATGTTGTTACCTAAAAGTTTGATAATAGGTCGATTCACTCTAACATCAAAACTGACAATACCCTATTGAAACTAGCCAACAAACATTTGCTATGTCGTATGTGTGTAAGACGGAGACAACACATGCGGTGCGACTTCCTCTTAAGAAGCTTAAATTGTATTTCTCTTGTTAAAATTGTATAACGCTTATTGTATTGGAGTTATTTTTTTTTTGGTTCAATAGGAATACAATAATCGTTATTGTTAATAGTAATTGTGAAAAGGAAAAACTTGTAATCTGTAATTTAATCCCAAATTGTTTCGGTGTATTATATACAATGCAAAGTAATTTGATTATTTTGTTCTTAAAAAAAGTCCATCATGTTGGGCCATAATATTTTAAATCAACGCAATAATTGACAAAAAAAAAAAAACGTATTCAGTGAATCGAGACAAGAAGTAAGTTTTGCTCCAAACCTTTATTAAAAGCGTAAGTAAGTATAAAAACTAATTTATTGTTATGTATATGCTTCTAAATCACTTATATAAGGACAGTTGTCGTAATTTAATAATTTAATTATGCTATTACAATATGACTGGAATATTTTCCACTATAATATCATGTATGGATTTAAATACACTGATAAAAGATCCCTGGACGGTAGACAAAAAGGTAGAATTTTTTTGAATTTTTTATTTTATATTTTATACGAGCCACCTATGTAGGCAACCGCAATATTGCTCAGCTATATTACACTCTATAAAATGCGTACAATATTATATTGCGTAACGAACAAATTATTATAATCATTGTGTTATAATCGCGTAAATACAATAAGCTGTATCTACACAGCTTTCATTCAGGTTACCTGCAATGTAAAAGATAAATAACGGTCAAGCTGATTATAAAGAAGAGAAAAATAAACTATACATAGGTAGCGTTTTTACTTTCATTTCGTTTGAGTAAATATTATCATATTCGCGTACATAATAATAATATAATAACATCGTTATAGTATAGCTAAACATTCTATAATAATAATATTGTACACCGATACACAATTTTATTATAACATGCACCAATAATAGCCGACGATAATAATTAGTTCGTGCGTGCAAGGTAATCTGAAAATTAAAAATCTTCACAATGTACCGCGGTAACACGTTAGTATAATATTGTGCCTATGATATAATAATAATAATAATAATAATAATAATAATAATAATAATAATATAATATTATTATAATATATTGTACGGGCGCTCTAGATGTTTTCATAAGGTTAATAAAATAATAATAATAATAATTTAAAATTATGGTATATTATTTCCCTTTCACCGCGGTTTCGCGCGGCATGTCGATGAATTTTTTTTTGTTTCGTTCCTTCCAGACATCGACACTCACGTCACAACATTAACATCGTATTTTAATAACATAACGACCGGGTGACCTAACGGCTAACAAGGTGTAATTATAAACCTATAGGTACAACTGGTGTTTTATAATATAGGTAGCGCCGCCACAGCTAAGTAAACACACGCCGTTTATCTTATATTATATACGACCGCGATATAAAATATAATAATTATTGCCCTGCGATTATAATAATAATAACGTTTCGAATAATATACTCGAGGATTGCGCGACGAAAGTCGCCGTGCGTATAATATTACTATATCATCGTAATAATACATAATACGGGTGTTTATAAATAGGTATTAACAGGTAACCTAGGTGCACATAACCAGGTATAATATAAATAATGATTAGTATCGTCGCCGTCGAGATGTCATCAGCGAGTCCGTCAAAAACCGCTGGCGATCCTCGACGGACACCGCTCGAACTGACGAAATAATGTTATTTTACAACATTTTATAGAAACAACATCGCCGCAAACACTAATTGCACCTGTTGGATTTCGTCAACGCCGATATTATACAGGTAATTATCAATATTATGGTCTCATTCTCACACGGATCCTGCTGTACAAGGTGATTAGGGTGATTCGCCGAGCGCGGTGTAAGAAATCAAAATATTAGTAAATCGGGCGTTTATAAGTGCATTTAAGAATTCCAAACACCAGTTTCTGAATAACTTCATTATTAGAGGGAAACGANGGGGGGGGGGGGGGTGATAGAATGGTCGGAGAATCGCCCTGTATAATATATCGTATACCGCGGACTATATTAAAAAGACGGTGTTGAGACAAAAATCAGTGGTGGCCAAGTATGATGCCTGTATTATGGTTGCAGCACCGACGTCGCGGTAGACCTATACCACCCAATAACATCGAAAAAATATTCGTTGTACCTACGATACCGAGTTGAACGAAACAAATAATAATTATGATCAATCGTTACCCGGGATGTGAACCGGTAGAAAATATTCAAGGACTATAGTATATATATCCAGAGGCAGAGACGTCTGTAGAGAAATAGTATGTTTTTGGTGAAAATAAATATTAAAAAATTCAACCGTTTCAAAAAAAAAAGAAAGTCGACAGCATAATATTATAATTAACTTAATATGATAAGTAGGCTATTATTATTATTTATTTACCCACCTGCTGCCACAAACGTTATTTTACGATGCGTATTAAAGTCGATTAATTAATTTCATTAATAATTTTGATAGTACCTATACCTAACTTCGCTGTTATACCCAAACTAGTGGTAGGTATAAAATTAATGTCCACGATAAATAAAAGTTACTTTTTATCACTCACATTATATTCGAATAATATTGGAATCGCACCTGCAAAGGACGACAAAAACATAGCCCCTAGCATAATGTTCCGGTGCCAACTTGATGCCAACCTCTGACATGAATATCAGATAGTATTATGGTTGTACGAACTCGGATAAATGTGGTAACAACAATTTATATACCAGATATTATTGTCGTGTTGGAAAAACTGGGCATGGATCAGTTGGGCCTAAAACAAAATCAATGGTTTAGGGTCAGTGTACCAATTGCGCTGCGTATGTGTTAGGTCGGTATACCAATTGAGCTGTTTATATATTTTAGACATTTCAATGTATACAATACACATTATGAATGTACCAACTATTATTGACGTTCATTGTATAACAATAAGTTACGAACAAATAGTTTTTATTAAATCTGAAAGATAGTATTGTGGAATAATTATTGATTATACAATAAAAATAATATTATAATAGTAATCTAATTGTAATTATATATTTGTGTATATATTGTATTATTATTACGTATTAATGTTCATGTCCATTATATTCCAATACAAATATCGTTACGTTATGTACTATTGAATAAAATTATTATCATCCCGATAATGCTATTGGTCTATCGAACCGGAAAATACTGAGCACAATATTGGTATATCGATCCGGAAAATACTGAGCGCAATTGGTATATCGACCGAGAAAATTACCAAGCGCGATATTGGTATATGAAAAGGTAATTTTACTCGCGATTGGAAAGCTCCGCGATTCTTCTGCAAAACGGTTCCGGTTAAGAACCTCTCGGTCTTAACCAAACGGTAGTTATAGTTGTTCTTCTCTCGTCGTCGCCCACAACACCGTCGTCGACACCTATGTATATAATACGAGTTACACATCATGTACTTTACTACATGCGGCACCAATTTGGAGACACCTCATTACACGTGGACCAGGATCGAGGCCTTCCAAAACGTATAGCTTTACGAACCATGACCGGCGCCCACTACCTCATAACCAACAGAAATCTACTTAGTTCAACAAACACTCGGTCTCTTAAAAACGAAGCCCTGAAACCAGCAAAATCCCTAAGACACACGCCATCACAAAGCAAACACCCTCGCCTGGCACGACTAGCTGACCAATAGTATCAAACCATTTCCACCGCATACAGGGTGAAAAGGCTTAGTCTGGTGCTCTAGATAGGCCACCGGCCGTTCAACCTGAGCAAATCGCGAAAAAATTGCACCGTCAACTGCTGGCCGACGCAATAATATTAACACACACATAATAATATTGTAAGGCCAATATGGCCAATACACACCTTGCATAAGTATGAGTTAGTTGACTGTGCACCTCGGACCTCAATGCACTACGACTACTGTACTCCGTATGGCTACGATGCAGTCACCTACAGTAGAACGGAACAAAATTTACATAATATTTGTGAGTATTATTATTTATCGTAAGTGTTTGGTAGACAATATGAAACATAATTATATAACTGAAATGGAATCCCGGTCGTTTAAATGTGTTTAAGATTCTGATAACTACATATTATCCTGATATCCTATGCGGTTGTCCCTGGATATCTTATGTTTAGCTGGTCGTTTCCCCGACCTGCACGTTACTGCTGCAGTTTCACGCGAAAGCCTGCGAACGTGAACGAATCATAGGTACCTATAATATACTATAGCGATTTAATACAATATCTCTTTCGTCTTCCGACTGTGTGTGGTTTTTCTCATCGTACATTACAACATTATAATACTTTTGGCCGATTCTCCGAGATCGAGTGGGGGTCTTCCGCCGGAATCGAGACTAAACACAACAATAATAGTAGCGGTAACGATATTATGTATTATTATTGTTATTATAAAGACGAGCCCCGAGCGAGTGGCGTCTGCTGCAGTGGCGACGACAGCCGCGACCCGATCGCCGCGGTTTGAGCCCCGCGGGCAGCCCGATCTCGGCCCGTGTTTGTTTTGCGAATCCATATTATACCACGATTGTTATACCGCTCGTCATACGTATATATTATATATACTGCGAACGCTACGCGTCTAGCCGGCGGGCTCCACCTGTACGGAAAAACATATGCGCTCGAGTTTAGCATTAGCTTGATACATTTATAAAATATATAATATCGTTATACGGCTCATCGTGGTTTCTTTTTTGCCTTTTCCCCGTGCCCCGCACATCGCGTACTCAGTCCCATCAGCTATATATTATATATGGCTCACTTATATATATATATATATTATATCTGTCTGCGTGTGTGCGACTCCCTCTCCGCCGTCTACGTTTTCCGACCCCCCCCCCCC
>WHPZ01589659.1:94599-118546 GCA_016617965.1 Macrosiphum rosae
CGCGCACCCGTACGTTAAATAACCGCACTGGGCCCCGGGGTTGTTTGCACAGATGATGCGGTTATGCCCCCGGGGTAAAGGGTGAACCGGCAGACGACGAAGACGCGAAACGCACCGCTGCAGCTGCCGTTTTATATTTTTCTCCGTCATGAAATTATTGTTATTTATCGTAACCGCCGCGCCAATACAATATAATATATTAATACACACTTATATAATGATAACAATATAATATAATATAATGCGGCATGCGCAGCATTCCTGCGGATTCTCGTCCCGCCGCACATATAGGTATACGCATAGCATTTAATAATGTCGAACGATTATATAGACCACTCTCGAGGCACACACACACAGGGCTAGGACGCGAGCACACTAATTGGGGTGTTTAAAATCGCGTTTTTGTAAATGAAAAAAAAAAACCCCAAAAACGACCCCATCGTCGTCGTCGTCGTCGTCTCCGTCATACATATATTTTATTTTCATATTTTCATCGTGTGCATGAAACGGTAACGACCCGAAACGGATCTATAGAGAAATCTAAAGCGATCGGTGCCCAGCAGGGATTTTCCCCTTCCCCCTCTCGATTCGACAATGTCACGTCGTTAGTTACGCTCTTCGTACGACAGATTAGCGTTTTTCACGTTCGGTCAAAACCAGTTTTTCGAAAGCCTATTTCATTTTTATTTATTCATTTCTTTTTTGTGTTGTCTGTCCGTCTCGCCCCGCGACGTGTATAAATGCGTCGGGTACATTTCGTTCTTATTATTCGTCAGACTTCAGTCACACGAGGGATTACGACGAATGAGGAAATCTAAAAAGAAGTGTACTATACCCTACATCTGTCACATTACGTGTGCATATACAGCTCTCAAAAATCACTATATATATATATGTGTGTGTACGGGAACAAATAAAATACGTGTCGTTCTATAACTCTTGAGAAAACTGTTAATGTTTTAGTCGGTATAAAAAAACATTAAGTGAGTATTATAATATATAATATGGTCCCATAAATATTTATCGTCAAAATCAACAGTGACAGACGTAAATTGTTTTCTTTTTTTAAATTATATTACTTTACACGAACAAAACCATAAAATAAAAACAAACATATAATATCTATTTAAATACCGCAAGTACATAATATTTCATCACGTACATAAACGGACAACATCGGTTTGCGATTAACATTGTCTATGATTTTCAGGACATTAAATATAAAGTTCACATCATAATCAAAACTTTTAGAAATGCTTTTTTGCATAAACTATATCAGTCAATTATTTATTAGCTACTCCAACTGCGCCTATAGGTATTGTATTCGGTGTAGTATTTCCACGAGGTACAAACTTATAACGAATATACTTATAAAGTTATGTTCATTGCAATTATAATTTACAAAAAAAAAAAAATGTGCTCGAAAAAGCAAATAAGTATGAAAAATTTAATAGACGGGGTATTAGAGTTATAAGACTTATTTTACGTTTATATAAAGGTAAAGTTTGTAATCATTAAACTGAGTTTGGAACAACGATTATAAGAATATTAAGGACTTTAAGATTGGGAAAATAAAAAATAACTGGCAATAAATAAATATATACGTTTGGTAACTTTGGAATGAATGTTTACTTATCCGCTAGAGTGACTTGCGCATTTACAGTTCAGAGTAATACTTAAAGGATAAAAAAAAAAATCAAAAGTATTGCCGTCCAGCCCACTTTGTTTAATATATATACACACACTTTCGATTTTTAATACATAAATGTCACGGACTTTGTAAATTTATAATATTTACCTAATTGTTTACCGGTTAAAATATATAATCGAGACAAGCATACCTAATATTATACCTATTATGTTGCTTGTTAGTTCAATAAAATCGACATGTTTTTTTTTTAGTTATAATTTCATAATGCAATTATAATATGTTTTCCGGCGAGGTTAGATAACTTTAATTGTATAGATAAAGTTGCCATGTATTCATATGATTTGGGTTAATCGTCGTCGTCATCTATTTAAAACTCAAATGGGAAATTATTATAATATTAACTTGTGACGATAGTGTATTGCCGGAACTTGCATCGAGTTTTGTAGAAGTATTTGGACGGTTTTTAAGAGAAAGGGCCTTAAGTCAAAAATTTATACTTTTCAGAAGACACAAAAAACAACGTAACTTTGTGAATTTTTAATGTTTTTAAATTTGTTATTCACAATCATGTTTAATACATAGGTGGTATACATAAGTGTTTTGTTATTTTACTATTAAATATATTTAAGTATTTATTTATTTTCTTCAAATTATAATGACTTATGACCTATTGCATATATACCTGTTTGACTTGAGCCCTTTCGCATCATGACCTAAGACCTATTGCATGTAATTTTATAAGACTTATGATCTTTGTCATTAAAATAAGTTATAATAAGTGACTTTGGCCTTTTCTCATAAAAAAAATCTGTAAAATGACTAATTACGCATTCTATTTTATCTCGTAAAAACAATCCCACATGGCATCTACAGTGGTACCATTCAACGCAGCTTGAAATTTCAGACAGAATTAATGTACAAACTGAAAATGTCCAAAAATGACTCAAGCCCTTTCTCTTAAAAACCGTCCATTTCTTCCTGCAGTCGTTTACACGATCGATAAACCTGCCGCGGGGAGCCTAAATATATTATACAACCCAACCTCCGTCGACCGGACATCGAAAATCATATTACACCTAATATCATAATATTATTTGGTTTGGGAGGTGGCTGCAATAAAAACGTGCCATCATATTATACGAAACAAAGTGTCGCGACACGTTTTTGTGGGTTGGCGCGGGGGGGTGCAGTATCTCGGTGCAGGTTGTGATGATTATACAAAGTGTCCGCATTGATTTGTGATTTTATTTGCCTCGAGAACACACTGTTTCACCTACAACAGAGAGAGAGAGAGAGAGAGAGTCAAAGAAAATAATATATTATTATTGCAACGACACAGAATGTCATTTTGTTATTCTGGCGCTGTATATAGAGGTAACACGGGCTATTAAAACTAAAGAAACGCCGTGGTGTCGTCTCGCACACGCGTCATATGAGTATAATATAATAATAATAATAATAATATATTATATACCTTTCTGTGCGACGTACGCTATACATAATACGTGTATACTACGATAACTACAATACGATAAAAAAAAACAAAAAAATAATATATTACCCGAAATATTTTATCCACATGTGTACACACGCGCCAGTATATAAAATAGTCGTTTAATCCCGAGCTCCTCCTCGGCGGCGCGCGCGCGCGTGTGTGTAATATTATTTTAGTGTCGTTTGTCAAATTCGAAAATTATTCATACGAACAAATTATTTCACGTGTCGAGAAAATATATCATAACAGCCGAACGACCAGCAGCAGATAGTATTTAATAATAATAATAATATATTATTATAATAACTTACTCGCTCTTCGTTTGTTTGCCTGGTCAAGGGCGACACGGACGATTGATCACGACGACCAACACACGTGGATTTCATACGATACGAGTACCTACATATCATAATAATATTAATATATTGCTGAGCGGCTGCATGTGGGTATTGTATTTTATTATCATCATCATTATTATTATTATAGTTCGTATTCGGCCGATTTGTTGTCGGTCTTTTGTGCGTTCGAAAAAAAAAAAAACGTAGCCGGACATTTTTCGTGTTCGGTTTTTTAAATTTTTTTTTTTTTTTATCGAGTTTCTTCCCCAAAGCCCGATGTTTTAATGTTATACCGGCGTCGTGTCTGTGTGCCCACATGAGGGTTGTTTTGTCGTTACGCCGTCGTGGTATATACGTTTACTGCAGCGGTATAATAATATCGAGTACACATACGACAGATTTATCGGTCTGCGGGTTGGGAGCAAAAAAAAAAATAAACCCCCTTAAACCCTTTTCCGGTCCGAGTGGGTTTATAATAACATTATACACCGTCGTGTGCATGATACGAACGCAAAATAATTTAACGATATTAATTGTAACAATAACAATATAACAAGGCGATCGCCCGCCGCCGCGTTGACTCGCCGTTAAAATATTTAGCGCGCGTGCTCTTTAATCAGTTTGTTTCCGTTATTAATCCGACAAATAAACCGTACGCGGCGGCCTTTCACTTGTTACACATTGTTATTATTATTATTATACACATTATGTGCGCATAATATTATTATTATGTGTTTTGTAGTTATTTTCCTATTTGCATATTATTCGATGGCAAACACTGACATATAACGCGTATGCTCGGCGGGGGCTGTAATCATTAACGGTGCACGCACGCTCGCGTCGGCCTATCTCTCGGGTGTGTATTACACTGCACCGAGAATCTCGATAAATATTTGTTTAACGAATCCGTTAGGGTGTGTGTGTGGTAGTGGTGCGCCTAAACGTTTGAATAATCATAAACACGATAATAAAAAATACTAATAATCATTAATATAATTTCAGACGACGACGTACGTATACGAACGCTATGGTTTGCTACGACTTGATATCGTACGGACAGGGGCGGCTCCAGGGGGGGAGGGGCTCCTCAAGCCGTAGTTCTAAGCAATTTTATACCGTTAAAAAAAATTAACAAAAAAAAAAATATCCACCTTTTCTGAAAACTATGACTTGGCCACCCCCTCCTAACCATGTCTCTGGAGCCGCCCCTGCATATAGGTATGTCATCATATTGTCATTCGTATAATATAATAACAAGTAAACAAATACATCGTAATATCGTAAATTGTGATACGAGTGACGCCACCGGATGCCACGCCGCAGAGGGCCGAAGGGGTAGTGATTTGGTTTTTTATATGGAATTTTTTAAACTCTCGACGCGAACAGTGTATCCGAGTGAAACAAACAAATCTGAAACTTTTGATCCGGAGACATCGTAATTTTTGTCCACTTCCGCATTCGTGCTCGTTTATAAGTAATCGTCGAGTGATGAGCTGAACGATATTGTGCTCGTCTTGAAGTAGTGACTCCTACAGCATATACATATATATAACACGACCGCGGATTTCAAACAAAAAATATTCAGTTTTAAGTAAAAAAAACAATATATGTATATACTTGACGATAGTCATCCGTTTTATTTGATGTTTCACAGTGTCCTCGATGTTTACGAGTCGTAACGCAACGACTCTCGCGCAGACAGATAGGTCAAAATATTATTATGTTGTCTTGAAAAAAAATAAAAAAAATAGCTAATAAAGATTATCGCGGCCGATGATATTGTTATTTAGTAAATATCGTTTGACGTCAGCACAAAATCATACACAAATCATTATTGTTATTGTACAGTGCGTAAACAATGTATTATTTTTTCGTCAATCATTTCAACGACTTATTGATTTTAACGTCGTTTGACGATATAATAATTAGAACAATGTTATTATACATGCAGGAAACTGTGCACTACACCTCTATAATGACTACATTGATTGTTAAACTCGTTGTTTTCGTTCGGGAATCTAGGACAAGGATGTTTTTAATATTATGCATCTATGTATGCTGTGAATACACGGTGTACCACCACCTGTAGTTATAACATACGAGTTTAAGTGGTATTTCATATTGCCGATTACAAATCCTACAAGTGGTGGTGTTTTGAAATTCAAAAGCATCTATGCCATATATCTGGTAATGTGCTGTGCAAGTAATCCGATATCACAATATTCTACTTATATGAATTAATACTAAAAAAACACGACTGTTTTGTCGAGCGGTTATATAGTAACAGTTAGGTACATTTTTTTAAATGTTATAATAATAAACACCCGCGAGGGGTACAGCGAGTTTACATTAACACTTTTTCTCTATTTAATTGAATTTGTCTTAACACTTATACATTTTATATACAAGTACGATTAATTAAAATATATAGTATACGATCTCAATATTATTAATAAGCTCGTTACACGGTTTAGGCGAGCGGTATAATAACGGACTATTATTAACGTCGTAGCTCCTATAGATCTAAAGAGAACGTGAAAGCTAGATTTATTTCTGGAATCAAACACAGGCGGACTCAAAAACCAATTTGTGAAAATAACTCGGGACCATCTATCAGACCGTTCACCAACAACTTGTACACGATTTCAACGTCACAATACTTCCCGCTCGAGTTGTAGCTTTATACGATGACACTATAGACCGATTCGGTTAGAAATATCAAAGGTAGACACGACGTAGTCTTTCAAGTCCATTTTATACGACCAAACTTATTGTGTAGGCATATTATTATTATGAAACGCCTCAGTAGTTACTCGAGTTTTTCGATTCGACCAGACCGAGACGCTGGTTTCAGACCACAGACCCAAATTCTAAACCGTACTTCACGTTTCTTCAAAAATCCCCCCCAAAAAATAATAATAAATCATTGGCATAAACGTTTGGGTACCTATATACGCTAAAATGTTCGTTAGTCATTTTTAAATTAATAATTATTATTATTATTTACGTTCCATATGGTTCGGTGTCGGAAAACCATTCGTTTTGTCGTAAACAGATGTATAATGTTGTTTTTTTTTTTTTTTTGCGTCTGGGTGTCGGTTGTTGTTTATAAAACGTTAACTACGGAATATGTCACTAAAAATATAATATTAAACCTTCGTTTAAAAATCATTATGTTGTTAAAAATGATCAATGGTCGTCGGCTTATGTGACTTTGGTTTTATTTTTTTATATTTATTTTTTTGTTTTTAGGAACTCGTCCAGCTGAAATCTCAAGAGATATATTATTTCGGGTGTTCGGCTTTCAACACCTCGGGCAGTAAATCAGTCGATATTTTTTTTAGCATGTAGTTTATTTTTCATTAAAATGCTAATGAAAAGGTCATAAGTTAAAAACAAATGACGTGTTCATTTCTAGAAAATACAATTTTAAATTACTTTTAGAAATAATGTACGAACAAAATCAAATCGCCTATACTGTATAATACAGTAAATATATTAATATTGTAGATGACTGCAAACAGTAATTTTATATCACATAATGATTGGTAAAAATATAACACACATTTTTTAACTCAGTATTAGTTTTAGTAATGGTAAATTATTATTATTTTCAATAAGGCAAATTTTTTGCAACATTAATATCGCATGAAATAATTTAGTCTTGGAAATGTTCTTCCTATTTGTGAGAAGCCATATCTTAAGATTTCAGTTTTAGTAACGGTAATAATAAGAAATGATTATCAAAAGTAATAATATGCAACATTATTAATGCAATACAGTGTACCTAATAATTTTTCATAAAATTTTAATTAAAGTCTGTAAAATATATGTATAATAATATATAATACTAGTAAGATACATAAATAAACTAACGAAAAAACCAATTTTAAGGACGTAAAAAATGATGTTGTTTTGTACAAGAAATATTAATTTATAAGAATTAACGAATCGGCAAAGGTGCCATATACATAGTATAATATATTTATTATATACATTATAGTATATAGGTATAATAAATAGAATGCAAGTAAAAAATTAAAACAGATCGTTTTTGTGAAGTGTTTATACAATTAATATTCATATATTATTGTGACACGAAATGTACATTTTTTTTTACAGCTGTTGATCATTGTTTATTGCCATCAATTATTTTTTTCATTTTCGATTAATGCAATCGCAGTTCTTATGTATAATATGTATTATTTTTCTAACAACGGTGTGAAACGCAAAACGTGAGAGTGAAATATTTCTCATCGCAGTCGTTTCAATAATTTTTTACCGATTGAAAGAAATACAAAAAAAAAAAAAAATTAAATAATATACTATTAATTGTGGAATAATTAAAATATATTGTCGTTGCTTCAATCGATTCAAATAAGTAGTTATGAATTCATCGACACTGAGCCTCGAACCTAGTCCTGTAATGACAACACGCATAGGTACTTAGGTACTTAGGTACACGATACTACTATGTCATATAACTCATATATAGGTATACTTAGTACATGCATCGCATTGAATTAAGAGGATGCTTCACCAATGCGTTTGCTGTCTCTGTCTTACAAAAGTACGACATGGCAAATTTCCGTTCACTAGTTTCAACAGTGTGCTGGTAGTATGGATATCAAATTGCATTGACCTACTATAAAATACTTAGGTAAGGACATTATTTATCCACGGTGCTTGGCTTTTATTCAATATTTTAACTCTCGAGCGACGAGACACGAGCAAATAATATTTTAATTTATGATATTTGACGTGCCCATATTGTCTCACTATTAAATTAAAATAACGGAAAAATCGCCCAAGTACAGATAATTTTCTCACTTAAAAGTTTGACGATAGGTAAATGAACTCTAATATCAATAGCACTGCAATATTGAAAGCAGTGAACGAAAATTTACCATTTCGTACGTGCGGTGTAGGACGGAGACAACAAATTCATTAGTAGCGCCCTCTTAAAGACGATTGTATTTATATCATTTATCGGTAACAATATTTCCTATACCGCTTGTCCGCTAAACCAGAGGTCAGGTACACTGTATACCTCAGTTACCCATATTGCCATGTGTACATATTTCTGAATCCTGTTTGCGGGACACGAGACTCAACTCAATTGGATCGTACATTTTCCTTCGACTCCCGATTTTAAACTCTTTTACTTCGCGCATGCGCAATAACATCGCTTTTTCTGTGTACCCCGTTTTCGTGGACAGCACAGTGTTATACACACGCTGAGTAAGGAAATAAGACAACTACGTTTCGACGATTTCCGTTCTTCTTGTCGAACATGCTACATATGTTCCGAACGTGTACGGGTACGTCTGTCGCTAATGGTCCGATCGGAGGGGGTGTACACTATTATCTGTGTAATGAGATATAATTTATATAATATTTTATAATATATAGAGAGTGAAAGCCAGAGACAGAAAGGCGATCGTTAATAATAATAGTATATTATGATAAATGCGTCGGATTAACGTGAATCGACCGAACCCGCTGGTTATAATATTCTCATACAGTATCGATACAGTATAGTTAATTGCTTGGTCACATATGTGCAGCGCATCTCCGCATCGATGCCATTACGACGAGAAGCAGTGGCACAGTGTAAAATACGCCCAATACCAAAAGCCGTATCGTATTGTACACATTATGCATCGCACATTGTATTATTATTATTATTGTAATACGTGTGTGGTCGAGCGGTTATAGTGCAATAAAAAAGATAAATCCCTAGCCCGTTAAACCTGCAGCACGGCACCACCGCGTATGTTATATTATTATTGTTATTATGTTTGAATACAATATACATATGTACATATGCGGAAACGGGGCCCGAGCTCTAAGGCTGCCGCTACCCCCCCCCCCCCCATCGCATCCGACCTTCGGGGTTGGGGGTGTGAGGGAGTTTGTTGCACGTGTGCAGCGATTTTCGAGGAGATCCGCTTCAAGGTCTAGGCACCATGGACGGACACTGAGCAGTTTTATTTCCACTTGAAAGTAGCGAAAGTACGTTATTACGCAAAATTAACAATTATTAACCTATTATTTAGAGCAGTGTACCTTTTTGTATTCACTCGACGTTCCTTTTAATATTCAAAAATATAGAGCCATCCCTCCCGATCAATTTAAAACGACGGGTTTTTAGTGATCAATTTTTAAAAAACCTGATAGGTTAGATTTTCATAATCAGTCGTTCAACTAAAAACTAATGTAAACAATCTTTATTGAACACTATATACTATGATATGGAATAGTACTTATGGACAATAATTTTTACTTGTAAATTATTAAAATATCTTCTTGAAAATAATATAATTTTAAATCTACTTGAAATATAAATTGATTAAATAATTACACTCTATGATACTTATCACTATAGACTATAGTGGCTACCTCGATAATTTCCTAATGATGAATTGATATCTTGATAGAATATGTCAAAATCGTCTTAAATCTCCCCTTTCACATAATCTATAATCTAATTTTTCTCGATTCTGTGAGAAATTGTTGAATCCGCAATAAAGTCTTCTTCGACTATTTAAAATTTCTCGAAGCTAGTCGGGATCCATACGAGAAGATAAAAGTCATAGTAAATAAATCATACAAAATGTCTATTACCATTCCACTGTAATTGTGTGTGTAAATATTATACCTATACATAATTCTGTACATCCCTCTTAGTCCCCCCATGAGTAACTCCCCCCTAAAAATTTAAAATACGCACAAGGGAGTGGTGATAGGGAATCCCTGTGATTTAGAGGCATCGAAAATATTATTATAATAGGTACTATATGATATAATAATCATGAACGTCTGCCGGTCGTCGGCGAAGTTCTCTGAGATGGCGCAACACTATAATATATTATTATATTTGAAACCATAGAGTGGTAGGTACCTATAACGTACGAATAGCTGATAAAGATATTTCGGGTTGTGTGTCGACGATAAAATTGTCGTCGAGAACCCGGTTTTGGTGACATTGTGATGCAAAAAAAAAAATAACAAAAAGAGCGTCCGACAATCCGACGTGATTAATCGTATACACGTTTCGGTGTCTATAAATGTTCGACGATAGAAGCGCGAGAGTTTAATAGCGTTAGACCAGAAATAATACGTTTTCAGAATTTACAAAGTATCATATTTTAATATCGTATATATACGGTCGTTTCTGTCGTAAAATATCGTAGTCAATTTAAATGTAAATATATATAGACGAATAATTTACAATAATATCATTCGAATTTTCGATTTCAATATCGGTGCATTTAGTTTCGGTATAATATTTTCTTCAGTCATTATCCAATCGGTACCGGTTTACATCGCACACCTATGATATCAATGCAATATAATAATTGTCGTTATTACCCCCCATTGCGGCGGCGCACACGATATTATGCGTTGATATTACATAATATTATACAATTATTGGGATTATTTGATCGTTGCCATAAACCGTGCGGACGGTATTAAATGTCAGCTATAGCCTACCTACCACTAATGCAGACGGAATTGCACCGCAAATATAATTAGGTAAAATTAATAATACTCTTCAATGTCGCGTTTGATCCGGCTGTGTAGATCTTATACGTATATTATTGTATACTGCAGGCGCACCTAATTGGTATTTGCGATTCGGGTGGATTTGGAGGACGGACGGAGACGTCGGTCGGGGAATTAGCTAGTACTGCTGCACGCGAGTCACTGAGAAGATTAACGTTGGAAAGTGGTCTGGAGTGTCAGCGAACGCCGAGGTAAAAGAACGCGAATCAAGAGATTGTCGTGTGGGGTGAAATTGCAAATGTAATTAAGGTTAGCCTTTGTGATCGACTTGAACAGTAAAAGTTATATATGTGGCTGGTGGCGTGGAGGGTTTTCCGTTGCCCGTAACGACGTGCATTCGGGGTCGTGCCGCTGCAGTCGTTCGTGATTTATCATTTTATATAGTCCATTACCGAATATAGTGATGAGGGAGGGGGGGCGTAAAAAGATTCAGGAAATTATGATACGGTCAAACTGCAGTTTGTCGCGCACGCGGTGATTTTACTCGTGCAGAATTACGGCCAAAGCTCGTCCTGCAGACGGTGCGTATTATAGTATGGTATTGAATAATTTACAACTTTAATGTTAGTATCGTTTCGGACACGTTACATATTTATGAGCGTCGCATGTGGGGGGCGGTGGATTAATCGTTTGTCACCACGTGCAGGTTGGCGGGGCTAAAGCTCAGTTGGTCGGAGGCCGAAATATATTACTCCGATACGTTATATTATTATGTGTAAGAAAAACCAAAATATTTTAAAACCGTTGTTCGGCCTCAGAATTTGGGTTATAGGTACTTATTTCAGCCTCGCAGTTTTCTGTACAACATATACGACGTATACGACGGTTGTAACGGCGTTATTATAATAATATGTACGCAGAGAGAAAACGACCGTCGAAACGTTTGTGCTTCCGAGGAACGACAGCAACAGAAAATAAAAACAAAGAAAATCAAAACGGAAGAAAATTATACGTTGTGGAAAAGCACGGAGTCGGTCATGTTTACGACGTTCGAAGGAGAGAAGTGAGAGTGACCGAAGGACGGTAAGAGACTACGATATTATACGCTCTCGTTTGGCGTGTGGTCCAAAATCGAATAATTACGTTATCGGCCGAGGCCGCCCCATAAGGTATCTCGCGGGTGGTACGATCTATAATAATAATCATAATAATATTAATGATAATATACAGGTACGCCGTTGTCGGCATAATAATTTACGTAAAACAATATTATAATGATACGAACCGAGCACCAGCACCAGCAGCGTCTTGTGTTTATAGACACATTATAATTCATATTAATATAATTACGGTGACGATCGACGGTATATATATATACGTCATGTCGACAATAACTTACGGATTACAAGCATCCCAGTGGACGGCGAGTACGATATTTCGGTCGATGCGATGCATATTACTATAACTACGCTTTCGTCTCCGAAAAAGGAAACATTATTATTTGAAGCTATAGTAGTGATAGCCAACTTGCGTACCACCATCTCTCGAATTGGCTAGATATATGACGTAAAATACAAAATATGCATTATCGACATCGATATTGTAACGCTATTGTAAGTCAAGAGTCGATAATCGTAGGATGTGAGGGAGCATGGGACAATTGGGACATGGTGTTCACGGGGCAAAATGTTACGGTAACAATTTTTATTTTTATTTTTTTTTTATCGTAAAAATTTAAATAAAATGATTTACATATTATTAAAATGCTTACAATAAAGTATCTACCTCCTTTGAGCGTAATGCTTGTGATTGTGGTAGAGAGTTACACTACATAATAATAAACAAAATTACATACAAATAAACATATAATTTCAAACCAACATAAATAAAAAGATAGAGTAACATAATACATTTCCTAAGTGACTTTCAAAATATTTCAAAACTTATTCCATATTTTAATTATTATAACATTGAAAAATGTATTTATTTATTATTATTAATTTTTTTTTTTTTAACTATTAATGAAAATAACCAAGAGTTAGTTAAGTTGTTTTTTAATGCACGTAATACCAATATTCGTAGATACTTAAGAATTATTATTATATTTTGTGATACGCAGTAGTTAATACCAAAATAATTGCTCGAAATTATCAGCTCCGGCAGTGTGTATAACTACTATCGTCGATAAGCCGGTTTATTATCAAACGTATTTTAATAAAAAAAATTGAAAAGAGTGAAATGCATTGAAAAAAAATTTGTTTTATCGATCGAGCTTTTCTCGGGAAGAAATTTTTTTATTTCATTACATTGTCTACCTTGCACAGAATAATAATATTTCATTGGACTAATTATCTTTTAAAACAAATAATTTTTACGTTATAACAAAAGTTATGGCCGATTGGGGGCCAACTGTTAAGGAGTAAACTGTCACAATATGTTAGATACTAACCAAAACTTGATTATTTTTTTTTTTTAAGTTTTTGGTGTTTGTATACATTTTGTTTACCTATTTTTGTTCAAAGGTTTTATTCAAATTGGTTTGTACGAAATTTGTGATTTAGTTACCGATGACTATGGTGACTTTCCAGTAAATATAGTGGAAAATGTTACTAACAATTATAGATACCATTGTGCATACATTGTACATTTTAGCTAAATATTCATCTTCGATATGGATTAATTTAGTATATAGTTAAACTAAATATTAGACAAGGATGGAAAGTTCTAACATAATATAAACATTTTTTAATATTGATTAATTTGTATCATTTTATCCCAGGTACCAATGTAACATACTGCCCCGCCCTGGCCCCTGGGGTAATGTGTTCCAAATTGAAATCCAAAGAAGTTTTTAACTTACAAATATATATTTTTTACTAGTTATCATAACGATATCAATCATTGCATGTGCATCTGATGAAAATTAATAATTTAGATGTATTTTACTACACCAATTTTGTGTAAGATACAAAAATAGCAAAAGTGTATCATGTCGCCCCATTTTCCCAGCTCCCCTATTGGCTTTGATTATTTCTCTTAAATTTAAACCTGCAGTAGGTACCTACTAAAGATAATACTTGCATCAGATTTATACTATAACTGCAAATATTTATACAAGTTAAAACATATTTTAAACTCAATATTATGATAATTATTAGAATTTATTTAAAGTATTATTATAATTTATTACTAAAATAACTTGTATAAGTAGCTAAATATTTGTGTAGGTAATTTGTTTTATATTGTCTGAACTAAGAATATTGACATGCATTTTTCCAAATATATTTTTTTTGATAGTTATATTCGTTATTTTATTGTTTAATTTTTATACTTCTCGTGAATTTATAGTAATAGACTATACTATGAATTATTTTTATAATATTATTCTGTTACCTAATTGTTTATTATATCAATACGACAATACTTATAATATATCAAAAGTGATGGGCCACTACTATATAGTTTTGAATTCACACCGGGACACAAATTGTTACCTATGACCTTTTCTGAATCCACAGTATTATTTAGATGCAACTTATCTAATGAGTAATGATTATTATTTTGGATACAAGTAATATTATGAACAGTAGGCGATAAACTATAAACAGAACGATTTATACCTATAGTATATACGGCGTACAAGTTTTCGGATCTGTCTTCACTGGAATACACGATCGACATTATAATCTATTTGACACAAAATTATTATTATTATTATTATTATTATTATTTAGAAACGAAATTTCAGCCAATTATTTTGAATGTACGACATTCATAATTAACACGAGATTCGGACTAAAAGTCTTGGTATAATAATATTCCAGTAGGTACCTGTAGTACAAAAATGTCAAGAAAAAATGTCAAAAACTAATCCCTACGATATAATATGATTAAGGTAAACAGATTATATGATATGGTCAAAGACTCTGTAAGTATTAGCATTACGATGTGGAAAGTGGAGAGGTATAGAGGTACCTATTTTTTAATTCATTTTTGTATATCAAAGCGGTCCGTCCTGATGAATACAATTAAAATCTAGTAAAAACACAGAGAAATATGTAGGCCAAGCGACGACGGGCTTTTGTAATAAAAACATATAACTCGACCCTTTGTACGACTGTATAATATTGTACATATGATATACTGTTGTGATAAACACTTATCGTCTGGCAAGAACGTCATCATAATATTATTATTACGTTATGCATCGCATGATATTTACCTAAATAAGTGCATTGGCAATTACCTAATTGGTATAAACCTATTCCGCCCTTCGTGCGTTATATACTCCATGGGTAGGTAGTGTTATCTGTCTATTTCGGTTTTTATATTGTACGGCTGCAAACTAGGTCAACGAGCAAACACTTTGGTCGGCTATTCCACAAATCACGAGTGCCGATGTTCGATTTGCAATTAATTTTATTTGCACTCGCATGTTGATAAACCGACATAAATATACCATAACCGGGCATTCGAACATTACACCACTGCAGTTACTCCTAGGTGATCACTTCATTAATGTTAGAACGTTTGAATTAAGAAAAAAAATTGTGCCTATATATTTTTTATATTTTTCAGCCTTGTATTACATTTTTACACTTTTTGGCCCAACAGATAAAACTTTATTGATATTTTTAGAAAAAATAAGGTGGGCAAGTGAGTGTCGCTCTGCTGTACAGTAGGTTACAAGTGGGTCACTGTATAATGGATGGTATTATATTTGAATTCAATGATATCATATCATTGTATAAGAAAAACGATTCTGAGCGGAGACGGTATGTCCTTCTAGGTATAAGACATATTATTATATATACTTATCTATGGTATTAAAAAAAATTGACCTATAATGAATTCCAAATTAATCATATCACAATATCCATTATGTACATATAACGCGTTATACACCAACAACAAACCCTGATAATATCATAGATATATTATAGTAGTATACTTTAGAAGTTTCAAGTACCCACGAATAATATTATACAATCACAACAAAATAACTAAAATAGTTGTTCTAGGTTTTTTATTATGTAATTACTGGGAAATTTAAATTTTGACCTCCCCTATGCACCAAAGATATTCACTTTCCAATCGAACAAGATACTGAAGTTGAAAATCGAAGCATTATTTCGACTAATTATCGTGTACACAGATACAAAAAAAATAAAAATAAATAAAAATAAAATAAAAATAAAAATAAAAAATAAAAAAACACACATCATTGTAAAATCAATACATTCATCGTTCCACTCAGAATCTAAAATTATGTGTAGAATACGCGATTAATATCGACGTTTAGACATTTGGCTCGAGCAAATAAATGTATTTTTTTATCCTTTTATGCCTTCTATACCTAGTAATGTTTGATTAAACAAATTTAACTATAATATATGTTTTCGTGTTATATATTTCACGAAAATGTTTTAAAATGTTTTGAATTAGAGATAACACAGTTAAGAATGTAATTGATATTAAATATCGTTTAATACATAAGCATTCGAGTATGGTATATGTTTTTAAAAAACTAAGTATACAAGGAAAAATAAACTTTATTGAGTATAAAAATACCTTAAGGGTGTGTTTGGATATATATTGGGGTTTTATTTTTGAATATATTATTATTAACTTACAAGTGAGTGTTTACGCTTTATTTTATAAAAAAAAAAACTAATTTAATGAAAATTATGTTTTTATATTAACATACTGTTCTACTTGACCTAATTATTTATAATTAATCTCGTAGAAAAATTCATTCAAAGTCAAAATTAACTCCCTTGGTATATCCCAGCAGTTAGCTAAAACTTTTTCTTCACTTGCAGCGGTTCGTTTAAAACGTTGTCGTAACTTTTGATTTTTTAGATGGATAAATACTATTACTTTTTTCGTTTAATTTAAAGTTGTTTTTTTCTTTTGAAGCACTTTGAAACTTTGTTAAAAATGTATATATTACTTATGTGAATATTGTTAAAATATTTGCATTATTAACCAGAAAGAAAATAATAATAAAAATAATAATAATTATTATTATTATTATATTATACTAAATATTGGTAGGTAGTTGTTATATTTTCGACAAAAGTTCCTTCAAAAGGGATTTTTTTCACATATTAATATAAATGCATTCAATTGGAAATGCTATCCGGAATTATACTGTTACTCGTTAACCGTTATCTATTGACCATAATATTACACTAACAAAAGTGTTTTATCGACAACAACAGTTAAATCGATTAATTTAAAAGTACTGCAGCAACATCATCGATGTTAAATTTGCTAAACATTATTCAAATGACAATATCATTCTAAAAAAAATAGTCATACAATCAATACTTTGTCTTAAATTCAATTTCATGTAACTCTCGTGGAATGATGTAACAATGTAGCTAATAGTTTTTTTCTTCAATCACACATAATGTTATTAATAATATAGTAAATATATAATAAGTTAAATTTTTTTAATTTCACTTTGACAACCTCCAGAAAGTAATATATTAATCCTTTATTAATTTCTAATAGGCATTTTTTTTTTCATAGTAGTTACATCATTATTATCGACATATCCTTTTTGATGCGCATGAGAAATAGGTATTAATAAAATTAAATTGTTATATCCTCCTTGAGCTAATAAAATTAATTTCGTTAATTCGTTATTTATTAAATTAGAAAAAAAAACTTTACACCGCAACACCAATAATATAGGTTTTAAACCTCATTTATGAGCTGCTATTCAAAATGTAATTACATGATATGATATCGGTATAGATATTTTAATATAACATGGCCATAAAGTTTATTTTATTGAAAAAACTAATTAGCTCTGAATTTTTAAATTTTTGAACCGTATATAGATTATACCAAAATTGTGTCATATCTTACATTACTCCTGCAGGACGTATTCCTGCGATGCGGTCTTTAGTTAATAATACCATTATGGTTAGTTCCACGCGACATCGGCGTGAATGCGCACGCATTAAATCAACAAGACCATTAAATCACACTATATATTATTATGCTTTTGATGGAACACATATTTTGTTTTACCGCACCCACAGTAGTTTTCACACATGTTCCCGACGCGGCTAATTATGGTTCGTTTTTAATACCTCGACGTTTACGCAGTCGTCTAAAATCTGTTCAGTGTAAATGTCAGCCATGAAAAAAAAAATCAAGAATATAATATGAATAAGAGGGATGAAAACGTGTACATATATGTCTTATCACGGCCTAAATGCGTTTATCGCGATGAGTCAAGACCGACGAGGATAAGCAGGAAATAGTCCCCCGAAGGCGAATAAGGGCGTATGTGCGTCCTTGTAGTGTTTTTACGGGCAGCATAATATTATAATATTGAAGCGAATTGGATGGGCCAGAGATCCGTCGTTTTAGTAATAATAATAATAATGATCATGATAAACAAGGGGATCGACCACAATAAACATGTGAGACCGTTTAAGCGGATGAAACCTTTGTACATAGTATATATGTATGTATATATGTGATAAGAATAAGGGCGCGTCGGGAGATAAAATCTGACAAATGTTGAAACAGTTGCATGTTATTCAAGTACCATAACAATAATTCTGTAGAGACCACCACCAGAATGAAATACTTACATATTTTATTATAATTCTGTTATGCGCTTTGCTTGTTCGAAAAACACACGAGTTATATGTACCTGCACGGCTTCTCATACGGTTCGGATAAAAAATATGTATCGAACGAAAATCGGTAGGCAAGACCACCTATACATATAATATAATAATAATAATAATAATAATAATCGATGAGTTCGAGACAATGTTTACTTTTCGAAAATAATTTCAACTCACACACGAAAAACGTGTAACGCCTATTTAAATTTTAACATAATACTAAATATAGGTAGGTAGGTTACACGCACCACACATGTCCATTCTTTTCTATTATATTAATAGACGTTTTTTTTTTTCCTTAAGAATATTGTTGTTTCGATCGTTATCATTTAACATCCTGCGAGAACGTAACCGCAGTAGTCATTAAGCTACGCATTACATATCATGTAGGTGGAAATTTCGTTCCATTCGTAGGCGTCCGTACGAGATAAGTGGAAAGTAAACGCATTATTCTAAATACAATATTTTTGTACACCGTGAATAATAATTATTATTATGGGCAATGGCAATGGTACGTCGGGCGGACAGCACAAACGTACAAGTTGCTCCGATGATAATACGAGATATTTTGGAAAATTAGATCTCGAAAAATAAAACATGTACCTACCTACCTACCTAACATTCCTTATACTGTACCTACATCTAACCTCACAAGGCTTACACGGACCGAAAAAAAAATCGTAAACCGTAAAATAGTAAAACAAAATATATAATATATATATATATATATACAATTTTAATTAAATTAATAGTATTAATATAATAATATTGTACCGATCGTGAACGCCGATAGAATCCCAATAAAAATATGTATTACCTATATTCTAAAAAAAGAGTTTTATAAAAATAATTTTCCAAATATTATACGGGTTGCTTCTGTCATTGAGTTTCTATGAAAAGTCTTTATTAAAAAATGGTTGATCAATTTATCAGTGGAAGAGGTGAGGAGGAGGAGGAAGTAAAAAAATTAAAACTCTCTCCGGTCACAAAGAGCCTTCTACAATTTTACTTGGGAAAAGCGTCGAAGAAAAACACTAAGTTTCAATATGAAATAATAATATGATATTACTTATCGTATAATAAGCTTAGACCTATATATTATAATGTGCAAACGAAACGACGTTAAATAAATAATGTAATATTATTATATGGAGAACTGTAGGATTTTGTAGAAAGTAGAAATAATTTTCTTTGAAAGTACTATATACAGCCATTTAAAAGTCAATTTATTATTAATTTATTAACAAATACCGGCCAGACTTATTGTTATTATAGTTATTAATAAGTTATATTGTTATAGCGCACTCGCGTTTCACCGTTATACCGATTCAAAATAATGTTTTAATTAATATTACTTTATTTATAGTACATTATAATATACCTAGGTAGGTACTGTAATTGGACCGTACGTATTCCAGCACCAACACAACAATA
Source organism: Macrosiphum rosae (assembly GCA_016617965.1). NCBI lineage: Eukaryota > Metazoa > Arthropoda > Insecta > Hemiptera > Aphididae > Macrosiphum > Macrosiphum rosae. The sequence goes on from WHPZ01589659.1 coordinate 114,682, forward strand.
TTATACATCGCACTAGGTGCGCAACGATAGACGTTGGTTTCAATGGGCTAGACTGGAGTAAAACCTCCCTTAACGGACACCGCCATAAATCGGAAGTTTTTCATTTTGGAAACAGACTCGCCAACTTTCTGCAAACCGATAGCCTTCTGAATGGCGAACAAAATGTCTGCAGCGACCGAGAGTGGCCGGCGTATTTAGAGGTGTCGCTGTACTTAAATCACACGCGTGCAATATAATATATAATATATTTTATTATAATTTATAGTAATATTTTGTAATGTGCGCACTGTGCAAAGACGAAATAATTGTCGACTTGTATGCGGCACCTATAATAGGTATAATATTATAAGATACCACCTACCACGTTTGCCTACATTTATCACAGTTTGTCGTCAGTCGTGTGTCGAAGTCGTTCGGATAACTGCTCGTGAGGGACAGACGTATTATAATAGTCGTATAATATACACCCAGCAAACCTGTGCGATTCCAGAGATAAGCGTAATACAACGATATTATATAATGATATAGGTACCTACGGTAATATTATAATTGGCGGAGAAAATATTATATTACAGCGTTTTACATTTTTATTTATCGCGCAGTCGCGAGTCGGAATTAATAGTGTGCGAGTACACGAATATTATGACGATCATCGATTTTATAAATAATCGTAAAACCAACGACGGTATGATTATTCGTTGAATTATTGCTTCAGCGTTGGAGCTTATTATTTACAAAAAAAAAAAATCAAAAAAAAAATAGAACAATAGACGCACGACCGCTACGTAGGTGGGTACCTACAAATTACAATATTATTATGTAATACGATACGCGTTCATACGTCATCATTATAAAACATTATTCGGGAAACGCTGTAGAACGACCACGTTATCACTCGTCAATCGTCGCTACATTATCCGGCATAATTTTGTCATTGCGTGGTTTGTACTCACACACTATATAGTAGTTGCACTGTTTTACAAAATATATTATAATAATGTGAACGTATAAAACACGACGGTAATCGATGGACGGAGAAACTTAAAACCCATTCAATATTTTTTTTTTTACTCGATCTTCTTGATCACAAAACCAAATTGTTGAGCACTTTTTTTCTCTTTAAAATTTACAATTTTTTTTACTTTTTCGAACGGTTATAGCATGCGTTTTTTATTTCTAATTTGAAAAAGAATATTATAAATCAGTTGAGAATATTACGATACGAAAAATGGCGAATTTCGAATAAGTATTCAAATAACCTTAGACCACTATCATATAGTGGGTGCGAGACCGTTTTCTACCAAAATCGTAGCCTTCCCTTTTCGGACAAAACAAAAAGATATATAATAATATATGTAAAAAAAAAAAACCAATAGGTACATCATTTTTGTAAAATTATGGAAATTATTATGATTTTGAAAGTTATTAAAAGTATAAGCTGCATAAAATGTGTTGTAAGATAAAATATAGAAAATAATTTAAAATATATGAAAAACATTAATATGATATTTTACATTATTAAACAAAAATTATATACGCCTAACAGTTAATTTTTTTTTATACATTATACACGTCGTTACTATAATGCTTGATAATTATTGACTTTCAAATTTTAAATTTGGTCGAAAAGTGAATCGGCCGAAAAAGGAAGGATTCGACCTTGGTCGAAAAAGGCCAATTGTGTGCAGATGTGCAGTTTACTGTTAAAAGAATCGCCTCCGCATCTGGCCATCGTATTATTATTGGTGGATCGAGCCACGAATTCCTTTCGGTTCCGACCAACAGCTTTCGCATGGTTTATGCGTATGCCTAGACTTGGTAATAAAAATCTAACAGAGATGTCATTATAATTTTATCATATTATATGGGTACCACGTCGTCGGTGAAAACCGAAAAGGACAGGAAAAACGTCCCATTAAAATGAGCGTACAACATTCTTGTCGTTATAAAGAACTCATAAAATAATATGACTTTATATATGCGCGCGGTGGCCGCGGTCGTTATAGTCAGGTCGCCAAAAGTCACCACACCCCGACGAACTATACCTAGGTATAACCTATAACGTTTGCGACGACCGGTTTGTGCGCGCCAGTAATATATTGTTTAATTTATATATATCGGTGGTAAACAACCGTTACTGCGGGGAGAATTTTCGATGATCGATGCGGCATTTTAACCTCATAGAATGGATTTGTATATTGATCAACAGCGTGTATATATATACTGCTTATATTCACTATACCTATATAATAATAATAATAATAATAATAATATGTCTGATTATTATTATTTGCCATCCGCGAACGGAACCGGTTCGAAACATATAACTCACCCATAATATTGTGATTTAGAACGTATTTAGGCATAATGGGCACCATATCAATTTTTTTATCGAAATACCGATTTTTTATGTTGTCCAAAGACGGGCCCCCGAGAGAGGAATACAATATTTTATACGACACGGGAGGCGTCCATTACAATACTCCGACAAGTCGAACCGACGTCGGGTTTTTACACACACACACACTCGCGCGATGCCCATCATAAGTTGGGTTTGTCGCACATTTATCCGCGTGCCGGAACAGTCCGACTCGGGCTCGATAGATTTGGGATTTGAGCCTTGTTATAATTGACTTCGGACGAACCACCCATAGTTAGTTAAATCGTCGTAAAATAACGCGTTTTACTGCCGAAGACAGCGGTTCTTCGTGCCGTTTTACCTCGCTAAATTAAAAACGTACATACCTAACGCGCACCATATGCGTGTGCGAGAACGTAAATTATTTTTATTCGACGAATAATTGAATGTTACGTTTTATGCGCTCACGAAAAAATATTCACAATCAACGTTTTACGAAACGGGTAGGTAGGTACTAAAAGAGATAGGTCCCCCAAAGCAGGAAGTTGTCATTATTATTATTCGGTGTTTTTTTTTTTATCGGTAATTATTATTAGTAGTTATTTTTATATAGTTATAAAAACTCGAATGCAAATGAAATCGGATGCCAAAAGACATTTTAAATGCTATTCATTAAATCGCACGGTCCTTATATTATATTCTATGCTTAATTTAATATATTTGTGTAAAAAAAAAACAAAATCAAGTTCACTTTACGGCTAGCTATATGTATATACATATTATGTACGTACACATAACACATTATTACAGCGTGTACGGGCAGGTAATTACGTTCTAAACGAATAGTTATTGTACGACACTTTATTTCGGCACAGCCATTAAACGAACCGTATTTCCTAGGTATACTACGGTTTTCGGACGAAAAGGCTAACGGTGGATCGAACCGGAAGGTCTCGAATATTGGCCAACAGCGATGGAGCGTCCAAATGCTAATATATTATTATGTACCTACACCAGCTATACTACTGTGCTGCGGCGTTGACCCGAATTGTTTATGCTAATTGAATCCGGTAACAATACACATATCACGTGTAGGCGCCTCCCCTGGTATTGCATTATATTATATTATATTATAGTGCGACGGCCATTTCGCAACGAATTAGAATTATCCGATTACGTGTACGCTTGTCCGTCCATTGACACTTGTGTGTGAATATCCACTGCGTTGGGCATATATAAAGTGACCATATATTTTTTTAATCAAAACGGGACAAAAAAAAAAAACCATAATTATTTGTTACAAACAAATATTTTTAATTTAATAATATTATTAACAAATTTCTGTGGTACTTATAATGTTTTTAAAGGACAAAAAAATTAAATTAACCTACCTATTACACTTACTACCTAACTTATTATAAACAAAATGTTTTCGTGTAATAATTACAAAATTAAATACTTGTATATTTTTCGTTTGAACAAATTTGTTTTAATAAATCTGGCGAT
>WHPZ01589660.1:0-13906 GCA_016617965.1 Macrosiphum rosae
CCAGCACCAGATCCTTCAAAATATCTAATACCTGAGTACCAAGCTTTCTATAATAGATTAGCGCCCAATATGTACCGTTGTAATTTTTTATCTATATCAATATCAGGCATTAGCCATACATTAGGTATTATTTTTTTTTATGAATACTATTGTTTGTAATTTTTAATCTAATATAAATTATAAGTTACAATAGTTGTATACTTCCATATAATGATGCTTTGTGCTTACTTTGTGATATATCAAATAATACCCTAAAAGTTCTAGTTTTCAGAAACAAAAAATAAATAAATAATGGAAAACCAATATATTTTTTGTTTCTCTCAAAATCTAAAACAACAAATTCTGGTACCTACCAGCTACCTATTAATTTATACTTTATAGTACCTATACCTACGACTGGCTATTACCATTGATTTTATAAACTACTAATATTAATTACTATATAACCAGTGGCTTTATTATAATGGGTACCTGCCCCCTGACCTTTTTGAGGCGTGCAAAAGTATCATCCTCACTCCCTCCGCTATTCCAATAGTGCATCATTTTATATAATATGAACTCTTATTTCCTTAAGAGTTAATATTATTTAATATTTATCAATATATTGGTGGTACACTGGTACCTACTAACTACAATAATTAATGTTTCTAAGCAATAAAAAGTTTCCTTTAAGAATTGTGTAAAAACCAACAATTAGACTTAGTGCAATTAGGTATATATTGAACAAAGTTATGCTTTGAAAAAATGTAATGTATTATATTAAAACGATGGGAAGGGTTTTTATTTTTATTTATACATTATTTTGCCATCCCTCCCGCCCCCAATCTTTTAGTTTTTACACAATTATGCCACGGCCTTAGCATTTACCATTGACAATATATTATACATATTACATGAATATATGATACATATCATAAAATTAATATTGTGAAAATAAACACAACCACGAAAGTCTCGGAAATGGGTACCGAAAAGCTTTGGGTATGTAAAATATTACAAATTAAAAATGTTCATATTATTACCTAGCTTGAAAATTAAAATATTTTCAAAAATCGCCAACACTTGAGCACCATAGACTTATTATAGGTAAAATGCTCTTACCTAAAAATTTGATAATAAGTCAAATAATTTTAATATTATAACTAACAGCACACCATTGAAATTAGTGAATGGAAATATTAGCAATGCCATTCGTGTGTAAGACTGAGACAACAAATTCAAGGGTAGCGTCCTCTTAATTTAGGTATAATCATGGACGTATAATTAATATTATTTACATGTCTATGGGTATAATAAATAAAATAAAAAATAATGTTAAATTGTTATTTAAATTGATGGCTTTTAGGCTTGAATGCTTGATTTTACTTTTTAGCCTAGAATTTAGAAAATGGAAATATAAATACCACGGTTTAAGATAGTACTATCTTAAACCGTGATAAATACCTATTTAATATCATAGAACAATATAGAAGCGACACTCGATCAGCTGATGGGTGAAGTGTTTACCTATGATCTGAAGTCCGAACATTCAAACTGTTTCCGTTTACCAATATGATGTTATACCCGTATTGAAAAACCGTTTCCGCTTAATAGGCAGGGTATTCTGCGCGGGGTCGGGTTGTTTCCAGCATAGAAAAATTGTTTCCACTGTTTACTTTTACTTTTACACGTGTGCGAATACCAGTGTCCGTCAGTGTACATAATTTTTTATTGTAATTTGCTGAATTTGCTATTCCGAAAATTTGCAAAATGGTTATTAAGTGCATATTATRTACTAATAAGTATRGACCCTTGTCAATTAATATTACTTTCCATAGATTTCCGAATGATAACGTATGCCACGCCCCTCTAGAGACCATTTTCAAGGCCACAATCGCCCGATCCGACCAATTCACGGAGTGTCGTACCCCTGGTACAATAATATTCATACAGCTATATACGTTAAGAATCATACTAAAAGTAAACCGGCTCTGTAGCTTAGTTAGTTAAAGCGCCAGAATGTAAGACGGAGATCGAGAGTTCGAATCTCTCCAGGGCCTTTTTTCAATATTTATTTTTTGAAAAATTTCGATAATAAATGCACATGCGCGGAAATATGTTATCATATGACTGTTAGATAAGAGACTGGTAACAATGTGTTGTACGCATACGCTAAACATTACTCCGTCACGTGACCGATCAGGCGGCGGCGGTATGATGAGGAGGAGCAAGGACGGGGTGGGGTAAAATATACGTCACACGTGACGAGTCAGGGGCGGGCCAGTGGGGCAGCAAGGATCAGGGGGTTTGGGTGGTGAGGTGGGGTGGGGATCATGGGATGAGCAAGGATGAGGGGATGTGCCTTCTGAACTGTCTATTTCATACTACTATTGGTTTTGCAATTATAGGGCTTAATGGGGTAAATGGGGTTGAATCAGGTAAGTAGTTGAAAGTAGATGTTATATTTTGAGGAAATGAATTTAATTTAATGTGGTTAATTAGTGCATTAATTTTTGTTTTATAGAAGAGAAGACTATTCTGATAAAAAGTTGTTAATTGTGAGGACGGAATTTGAAAATTTTGTAAACTTAATTGATCTATAATGTACTTAATAAAGTTTATTTTTTTAATGTCACATGGATTATTCATTTTAATATGTCTATTGATTTTCTGTAATTTAATTTCATTAATGTCAAGTATGTGTTTTAATAAAGGGGATTTATTTTTAACTTTATTATTGCAGGGTTTGATGTATTTATTAGGTAATGGAATGATGATTTATTGTGTTTAATTATTTTATTTATTATTTTTTTAGCTACAAATGTTTTTATTGTATGCTTCAAGTTTTGTTTATTTAATGTAGTGTCATAGTTTATTGAGTAACAAATCGACAGTGTTACGAAGTGGTTGTACAATTCTTTGGTCTGAAAAAATAATATATTATGTATTAATAATTGTTATATATGTTAATTATTTATACATTTACTTTTAGGAATTGATTCCTAAGAAGCAGACCAATCACTAGAATCTCCATGTAACTGAAATCGGGATTGCTGTAAAAGATGGGGTCCATTAAGAATTTAACGAAATAATCCCCGACGTCAATCATCATAAGTTTTTGTGGAGACTCATATCTGTAGAACAAAGGTTATTAAGTAATATAATTTTATAATTATAATAATAACACTCACAACATTTCATTTATATCAAAAGTCCTGTAAACTGCTTCATCAATTTTATAGAGTACTTTTTGGAATTCATATTTTATTAAATTGTTAAATACGAATTCCCCATACTTAGTATAAGCATCATTTACATTTTTATAAAACCTTTGTTGAAATGTATATAAAAGATTTAACTGTGCACATTCATTGTATTGTTTAATGACATCGTTTGCAAAACAAATTGCAATTTCATCATGGCTATAATAGAACAATATGAGGTTTATACGAATATATTATATGGATATACATTATAAAACAAAGAACATTGATGCTTACTGTTTGACATCCACCATGTTGCTATATGGAAAGATGATGCAATTTTTTACCCAATTGTGTACTGTGTGGGCTTCCACCACCACATCATCATCCATATTTATTATCATTGTTAATTTGAATACTTCCTTTTGTACATTTAAAAATTTAGTAGACTTTATATCTGTCATTCTCAAGTCAATCCAGAAGTGGACTTCTTTCCCTGAATTTAGTTCATAATTCAAATCCCTGCAAACAAATTAATTTGAAATGTAAATAGTTATTTATTTATTTATTTTTTTTTTGTTATAATATATTTTTACACACCTTGTATTGTCAAAGTCTAACATTCTTTTTAATGTTTTACTTTCAATCACTTTTTGTATTTGTTTTTTTTCTGCTATTTGAAGAGATTTTTTAATTTTTTTTATGTTGCTATTGTTGTTCATGTACATTTCAATTATTGAATTTTGTTTTTTTAAGTATATTTGTTCGTAATTGTTATTTTTTATTATGTTGAAAATTGTTGTGTAAATATTTTTTTTGTAGGTGTGTATGGTTGTGAGAAGAGGTAGTTTTGTACAGTTGCATTGTTTTGTATAATATGTTCTTTTATTTTTATGTTAAACATTCCATTTTGCTCGATAGCCGTCTGCAACATTGCAATGTCCAATGTGTTGTGACCAATCCCATGTAAATGGACCATGGCATATGAAATGGCTTTGGAAATCTACATAAAAAAAGTAATAAAGTTATTTTTATCTGTAACATGTACAACAATAAAATACTTGTCTTAGTAGTGGTCCATAACTGTGAAATCTTTGGTTTTTTCATTCTTTTAATTTTATTCTTTTTAGCAAAACCATTCCTCCCAAGTACTGGAGTTGGAAATATTTCTGGATACTGAAGTATCGGTTTGTAAATGATTTTTTTTAAATTTTCTAAATAACAAATTAATATAATAATTATTTTCAATGAACAATTTTTTTTTTTATTTATTCTTCAATAATATATTTGACTAGCATAAAAACTAAGACTCATATTAAACCATGAAGTAGGCACCTATGCACCTACCTATTATATTTATTTATAAGTAACCTCACATTAAAATTAAAGGATATACATTTATATTAAGTATTAGGTATCCAAAACTACTGAATTCAAATGTATAATCATTTAATTTTAAATGAATACCATTAATGGGTATGCATTTTATGTTTTTAATATCATATTACAAGGTAGCTATTAGGTATATAAGGTACATTTTAGTTTTGTATAGACTGTATATTGAACATAATAAACCTAGGTATACCTAGGGATATTTTAGATGAATATAATGAAGATCAAGACTGACAAATCATTGTATCCTTTTTAAAAAAAAACACTAATCAACCTATTATGTGTCTACAGGGTGATTCTTTTATCACACAACACACATTAGTTCAAAAAGTATTAATAATTAAGAAAATATTTTTTTACATAGTTTCAAGTTGTTAAAAAACAACGTTTTAATTAAACAATTATAAGGATAAAAAATATTTAAAAATATAATGCATTGCAAGCTGGTGGCAAACCAGATATGCCCCAGTTCAAAAAATCGTATAAAAATCAGGGTTTTGACTTAGGGTCATGAAAACGGTTTGAGTACATTCCTCGATACGTCTACTATCATGCCTTAGTGTTTTTGAAAACAACTAGTCTAAATAACGGATGTCCGACACTCCGACAGGCGTTAATAAGATTTATCGCAGGGTTGCTGATTGAAAAAATAAATTTTTTCGATAATGCATCTGGACGGCGTAATTAAGAGATATTCATTTCCGCGTAAGTAAAAAGCTAAATATAACTATTATTTGTGGTCTAATCTATACCTATACACATGGGCGGACTTAGGTATGTGGTGGCCCCTGGGCGGAATGCATTGTGTGGGCCCCTTACACATTAACAACAAAATATATTTTTTTACTTAGTAAATGATATTTGTTATCATATTTAGTAGTAGTAACAATTAACTACTTATTTAATAATAAATAACTATAAAAACAATTACAAAATTATAAAATTAAATTTTTGAAATGTCCGAATAAAGTTCAATATTATTTAATTAAATGTGCACATATACATGTAAATATAAATAAAATATTTTTTATCTTAATTTAAATATCATAAAATTGTGGGGGCCCCTGGGCTGCAGCCCACTCAGCCCTCCCCTAAATCCGGCCCTGCCTATACAGTACATAATATAAATTATATAAATAATAATAATATAAATTTAACTTAACTGAGTTAAAAAATATTGTTAACTTTTATGTGCATTAATTTACTAACCTTTTAGATTTTCTGTGGTGATTGCGAGTTCATTTTCCCCCACATACTCATCTAATAAACAACGGAATGGGTTGTATAGGTGTGTGTCTTTTTTTGCCACAACACACATTGCAAAAATTAATTTGGTTCGTCTACAAACCATTATTAATTTTTTTTATAATTTTTAATACAATTTTCAAATGTGAAATGACGTTAAAAAATGTACAACGAAAGTTCAAATGTGAAAATGAAAATGACTTTCCATGGACTACAGGAAAAGCACCGTGCCAAAGAAAAGACGTGGAAATTCATGTTATAGAATTTCCGCGTAATCGCGATCGTTGCCATGACACAGACGAATATTTTCTTTATGAACTTTTTCCTGTGAACTCCGTTCAGGGAATCTCACGAAAAAAAAAAACCAAAAAGTGGTATGAGTGTATACGTCTATACGTATACTATCATGTCGTAGCTATGTACTTATGTACAATACGTTTGTACCGGTACCCATAATTATACAGCCAAAAAAATTTAAATTTCATTCAAAATATTTTATAATGTCCCCAACTTCAATATATTTCGATAATATACCTGTTAATCTGCTGATGTCCGCTGGATCATACGGGTGTATCATAGGAGTGGAGGCAGCCATTAAAAATATTAACTTTGTACGTCTAATGAAACTCATTGTACGCGATTTCATCTTAAGAAAAAAAAGCGAAATGATCGTCAGACGAAAGTTCAAAGGTAAATGACCGTTAAAAAAAATATTTGAAAACGGGAAACGGAAAGACCAGGGAGACCACAGTAATAGGCGGGTATAACCGATGTACCTATAATTATCACGGTCAATATACCGACGCGCGTCTGCCGATTCGGCGCGCGCCTGACAATCCGGCGCCCACCGATTAAAGAATAGAATACAACACCGACGCTCTTTGGTGACCAGCACAGGTAGGATTTACTAAAACGGCTACGGTCCACTTCAATAAATTGTAGCAAATCAAGTAGTGGACTTAGGGACTTGAAAGTTGTATGAGTAAAATGAATTTGTTTATACCTAGTATCAGTGTTGGGAATTATCTAGATAATAATTGTAATTCTAATGCCACTGTAAGGTTTAGGCATAAACACATAAAGACATAAAAAAATTTCACATGACTATAAATAGCACAAAAAGAGATAAAATATTATATTAAAATTTTTACCATATACGTTGGTACTATAGACAATTGTAATATGAATATTTTGTGGAAATTGTCAATTGTCTACCGTCATTAGTCAATTGTTTATGAGTTACACCAAAAAAATCAAATAAAATTGATTTTGGTTTAAAATTAACATTTTTCATGGTCCAAAAAAATTTTGTATATCTATATTATATTTTTACATCATTAATACTACGTTTTCAAAATATTTATTTATCATTAGGAAATTAATACAATTAAATGATATAAACTGGATAGGTACAATTGAATTAGAACTGAATTATAAAAATAATAATTAGTATAATGTAAATAACATTTATCATAGAATTTCAACTATGCCGAGGAAAATGTGTATACAATTTGATGCCTTAGTCGAAGCCATCAACGAATACAAAAATAAAATTTTCGAGAGACATGAAATGTTAGTTGGTTCAACGCATCCAATTTGGGCAGACATAAGACAATTAAATCAGGGCCTGGACACTGATAAAAATTAACACGGTAAAGATACCCAATACTCAAAAACGCGGCGGCCATGTTGGCGTTGGCTAATCAGTGTTACCATACCAGAAAAACAAAATGTTTATTACAATATTTTTCCAAAAAAGTATAGATCCAATTAGTTTTATTCAAATTATATGCTAGGTACTTGCTTAAAATTTTTAATTTTAGCAACCGTAAAAGATTATTATAGATCAAATACACAGTTAAGGAAGGATAATGTACTGAAATACATGGTGGAAAAAATACACATTTTATTTTATTATATCAAATTTATTTTATATATAAGCTTAAATGCAGCTGATGTAGTTTTAAAAGCTAATAGCACACGAGTGTTTGAAGGAAGGCTTGAATAGTGGAGAGAGATACCATATGAATATGGGTTAAAAATTAGAGAATAGATTGAGAAGGCATGTTGAGGCATGAAGAATAGTAGTTGACCTCACTTGCATGGAATAAAGGCGAAGCTGGAGAAGCAGAAGCAGCTGTGAAATATTTCTGAAAAAATAAACATAAATAAATATACGTGACCAATATAGGTACAAGCAATATTAAAATAATTAAATTATACTAATGAGATCACTTCACTGCCAGTGATGGGCAGTGTCTTAGATAGATTTCTATCTTGTATATTTTGACATAGTTAATTGTAATTTGTATCTTTATACTATTTTCAGATATTTAGGATCATGGTGTCTAAAGTGCCTGTAAAATTATAACAATAAATAAGTCATTATTTTTAAAATATTAGACAACATGTAATCTCAAATTAGATTAAGACATTTTTTAAATTATAATTACATTTTTTTAAAACACATTTAACACATTTTTTAAATTATTGAAAATTAGGCAAGTAAGCATGTACTTATATACCAAGTTGTACAAATAAAAAAAAAAAAAACAAAAAAACAAAAAAACAAGAATAATAAATATTAAATACTAATTAAACAATATTTGTCAAGAATATGATGACTTTTACATTATGTCATCATGTTATCATTAATTATAAATCTTTTAGTATTGTCAGTTTTCTATTTTTAAATTGACGTTCTGATACTAACTCTCTATTTAAAAATTTAACCGAAGAAAATATTCTAAATCTTACAAATAGCTTAATTAAATAAACAATCAAAATTTGGGCATGGGTGCTTTTAAGGTACATTACATAAAAATTCCTTTGAGTTAGAAGCTATTCCTTTACCAACTGCTAATAAAGGAAATCGCTGAACAAATATATTTTCAAGTTCAAATATATATTGATAAAAATCATTATTGGGCATTTGAAGGTTACCATAAGTTGTTTGTGCAGTATTGGTATATGCTTTAAAATAGCATAATAAAAATGCTTGATCTAAATTTGTTTGGTACCTTCCATAATCTACACATAAATCACAGGTATGTTGACTTAAACACTTGCTATACAAATAACCGCAAACATAATGTAAGGCATTTTTTTCAGGTAAATTTAAGTGTCTATAGTCAACAGTGCCAATTTTTAAATTGAAATATGTACTGCTCGATGAAGGTTCTGGCAACATAACATTAGAAATCCCAACTTCTCGAGAATTCATATGACATTAAATGTCATCAAGATCTTTTATACAATTGGCATTGGTTGAATATTGAAAATAGTTTAAGCAAAACAAGTTCCGAAAAGCTATATAAAATTGAACAGGAGTGGGATTTCGATTGTTTCCATTCTTATAGCGAAACATACCGAATAAATTTTCTAAGCAATCCTGGTTCAAACGGTAGGTAAATAATACATAATCACCAGGATGTGTAGTTGATTCATGTAATGAAACCCTCAGCTTTAATAACCCATTAATGGATATTAGCCAACCATTTATAAAATTCATCCTGCTAGTCACATCTGTACCATTTATCTTCGAAATAACTTTTAATTTTTTGAAAAATGAAAGCATCATAGAAAGATGTTCTATTTGCATTGATGTATTTTTAAAAGGTCTCCTGAATGATTTGCTATTTGGAACTTTACGTGAATTAAAAATATCAAACAGTTTATCCATTTTATCTATGACATTAATCGTACATTTTGACTAATGGTAATTTGCCCAATTCTAAGTGAGTATTCATTCCAGCAGCTACCGATTCGCTAAACACTTGGGCTGCCAAATAGACTCGCATTTTTTCGAATGGCCCTGGATTTATGTGAGCATGTGTAAGCTTGGGTGCTAATCTTAAATTAAGTTTGCTGTCTTCATTATAAAATTGTATGATATATTTGTTATCAGTAAGTTCATCATCAATACTAAAATGATGTTTGAAAAACATGTTACGTGTTGGTTTTAACAAATGTGGTGGATCAAACAAATACACAATTTCTTTGCCATTAACTGTAAAATAAGGGCGCTGTGGGCTAACTTAAACACTTTTACTGAAGCTAACAAAATTTGAGCCTTGGTCAGTGACAAACGCTTTGACATTTAAAGAAATATTTAACAATTTTTTTATGGTAGACATTATAATATCATTTAAATCTAGGTTACGGCAGCTTCCAGACAAAAAAATAAGCTATTGGCTGCTTCCACGATACATTAATTCCCCTAATCATTAAAACTAATGCATACTTGGCTGCCTCATAAGTTTTAGTGAGATTTGTCTGATGAAATCCTATAATTTCATCTTTAGGAAGTGAGTAGTACAAATGTGTTTTTAATGACATTTCATCAGCACATAAGATGCAGTCAAGGGCTTCAGTTTTAAAGTTAGAAATTTTGAATTTGACAAATTCAAACAAAAAATCATTTAACCCAGGAATCAAATCATATTTTGAAGTAACTCTTCTTAAAGTCCGAACTGAAGGTAGACTTAGTGTACTTTTTAAAAATCTATACACGGATGGGCCCAAGAAGTAAATTGTTAATGCTAATTGTTTCATATCATTTGTGTACATGTATCCATGGGGGTTTCTTGTCTTGCATACCATATTTGATTTGACAATGGTTAGTACACTGGGTGACAAATGTTGTTCACACTGGGAGAGAAAGTTGTCAACAGTATTGAATTCAGCCAGCTGATTGCTCAAGCACAAAATGGTTTTTTCAGCTTTCAGGCGAGCTTCTTTCTCGATCTTCAATTGGTGCCTTAACAACACTTTTCTGGGTGTTTTTCCAGACCAAGCTTTCAGAGTTTGACAACCTTTTGAAGAACCTAAATGATATTTATAAGCTTTTAATAAGCGCGCAGTAAATTATAAATATACAGTTGAGTAAAATTATTTAATTAAAGCTTACTAGGACTTATGAAATCTAAAGTAGAATATAAACATCTAGATTTTTCACTAGTAAATGATGAAGATGTCCCAGAAGAAATACTGTAATCGATGCTATCAAGTACTTCTAAACAAAATTTAAAAATATAATATTAATAATTATAAATGAATCTCTACATAAATCACATTAACTTACCAGGTGAACCAGGTAATGGAAGAGCCAATACTTCATTGCTACAATATGTTTCAGCAGTACATTTACCCATATCATCAATCATTTTTAGTGGACTATTTGAGCCACAAGACACAGTTTTAGTTGTGTAAGTGGTACAGATTCCAACTTTGTCACTAGATGATAACTCTAAAGATGTACTTACATCACAACCATCTTTTTCATCTGAATGTGAATAAAAAATAAAAGGCGATTAGAAAATTACTGCTGCTAAATGTCATACTAGTTCTTACATACTTGGAAATAGTGTAGGTATAGCATCTGGTTTTAACCTGTTCTCCAAAAAATTTAGAAACATATTTTTCTCAAAATGTTTCCCACATAATTTAATATTTTTTTGAGGTAGAATGTCAGCTGGTAGTTGACATCGCTCTAACCAAATTTTACACCTAAAAGTGTAATAAAAAAAATGGTTTATTTATACTAAAAAACACAATTGAATTGGTTCTTGTTACATATTGTAGGTGCACTGTATAGTTTAATAAACTTCAAACATTTGGTATATTGTGCAACTGTGTAATATTATGTTATATATTTAACAAGTACCATTGAATTGTTTGATAATTAACATCATTATAAATTATAATATAAAATACTTACCGAGCAGGATCTTTGGGAAAAGAAAAAAACTAACAGATTCACTTTGAATTTTCATTTCTCCGCACGATTTCACAGCGCATTTAAAGGAATAACCACTCTTTCGGCTCGACATTGTTATATTATGTAGATATATAACAAAATGTACAATATTATTCACAAAGGCACAGACCACAAGAGAACAGTTAAAAGGCAGTACGCACTAAAAAACGTGTAACAAATGCTCTTGCTAAGTTTTTTACTAACCTTAAACATGAATTATGATACCAGTTGTTTAACTGATAACACTAAATTGATAAAGTCGCCAACGCCAACATGGCCGTCACGTTTTTGTTTACATTTAAAGTGTCCCTTCTGATTTAATCTATTCTGTGGTTAAATGGAGAAATATCCGAGAAATCATTATACACCATAGTGAAGTGTAACAGAAACTACGTGTTAAGCCAAATTCAAATTAAACCACGCGATGATGTCATTATGTCGAATGATACAAGTATGGAATTAATTGATAATGATTCAAGTGATTTCGATTCTGTTACTCAAATTTAAGCAGTTGCATATTGCAATAGTAATGAATATGCATCATATGTAACGAGGAGAAAAGATAAAAGTACACTATGGCATCTAGTTTATTGCTTTATTCCGAGATGGTGTAACTATTCAAACATATTATAAAAAACGAACAAAAAATTTAAAATCAGTATTATCCAGGAGATAAGATTGTAAATACTATTATATTCTTATTAGTTTAACAAGCTGTAGACAGAATGCTCATAAGTCATAATATTATTAGCAAATGATGAAAGTGTAAAAATAGTTGAAAAATGCGATTCGTGTGTTCATGCAGAAAAGGTTGAAAAAAAACCATACATAACTGTCTTTGTGTCTGAAAAGAACCCAACAAAAAGACAAGTTGTTAAATTTTGAGATTAAAAGCCTCTATGATAACTCCAGCCGTGGTAAATTAAACATATAAAATTCGTATCAAATAAATACTACCGTGTGTATTTTTTTTTAAATTAGAAGAAAATGATGTACAGTCGAGTCTCGATAACTCAAATGTCAAGGGACATAAAAATAAATTCGACTTATGTATTTTTCGAGTTAGATAACTCAAATTTTTTTAAAAATACGAATAAAATTCGAGTTGGACATTTTTTTTTTTTAATTTGTTTTTATTAGAAGTATTATATGTATATTTATAAACTATAATTAAAATTAAAAAATTAAATTTTAAACTCATTTCCTTCTTTATTAACTAAAAATTAATCAAAAGATTACATTTTAAAACACAAAATATGTAAATTTCTTACAATTATTTAGAAAAATAATTTGAAATAGAGTTTGACGTTTGGGTTGTTTTAAAATAAAGTCTTCAATGTCCCTCAAGTACTTGAAAAGTATTTCATCTGCACCTTCGGTTTTTTCAATGAATACTCTTAATTTATCAAGTGATGCTTTCGCTTCTTTTGTAGAGACAACTGGATATTCATGGATATCCATCCTCTTCATCTTCGTTTGAGTCGGATTTAGGAGTCGGTTGCACTGCGTCTACAATGTCTTGATCACTTAATACTCCAGTTTTATGTATCTTAGTGTCTATTTCAGTAAATGTAAGAAATGTAATTTCTGGTTCTAATTTATAGTGATCTACTATAAGTTTCCAATCGGAACCTCCATCGTCGCTTTCTAAATGAGTATATTTGATTTATTTTTCCTTAGTTGAAATTCCAGATTTAATAAAACAGTTAACAATTGTATTTTTCTCGACATTTTCCCATGCTTTATAACATATTCGCATAGTTTGTAACAAGTTAATCGAAAAAGATCTACCTTCATCGATATCATTAACCGTTTTGCGAATAACTTCTTTACGATATAATATTTTAAAGTTCTGTATTATACCTTTGTCCATTGGCTGAAGTTGTAAAGTCGTATTTGGTGGAAGAAATTCTACATTAATAGAATTGAATTTCTTTTTTGTTTTATGAGCAGTACAATTGTCAATTAAGAGGAGTACTTTTTTCCCTTTTAAACTCATTTTTTTATCAAAATTAGACAGCCATTTTTCAAACAATGCACTCGTCATCCACGCTTTTTTATTTGATTCATAATCTAATGGATACGTTTTAATACCTTTGAAACACCTAGGTTTTGCCGATTTTCCAATTAATAGTGGTTTAATTTTATCTGTGCCAGTCATATTTGATCCTAAAAGAATTGTAACTCTTTCTTTAGTGAAGGTGTGATATGATATTTTTAGAGTTTAAAATTAAATATAATGTATACATGTTACTTATAATATAATCAACTATCTTCATAAAACTTAATATCCTATTCCCTCCATCATTGCTACCATCTCTGCTTCCAC